>JAQFYU010000173.1:0-30104 GCA_034694905.1 Ceratophysella granulata | reverse complement strand
GAAATTACTGTTGGGTTATCCGTCAGAATCCTTCTCATACAATTCGCCAGAATTCTGTTCAGACATTTTGACTTGGGTACTTAAAAATCCACAGCGCTCGACTGCAGCAATATTTTACTACTGACGCCTAGAGAAGTCATGCCTCCGTTATGCTGAAAACTTTAGCTCAACTAATCTACTCCAACCTGAGTAATTGAGCAAAATAAAAATGTTCATTTTCAATGGGACAACCCTCGTATTCTAGACCTCTTCCGAATTGTGGCAGAATCAAAAGCAGCATGGCAGCTTGTTTCAACCTGGGAGGGCAGCTGATGGTCATTTCGAAGCAGAGAGCAGTCAAGGATAAATGAACACTGGGCCTAATGGATTTTTATTGATTAAGATGCATATTAACAAGAAAAGTATTTCTACTCCCTGTGTGCGTCCAGTCCCTTTGACACTCTTCTTGGCCAATGTCATTTTGATGTGAATTGTGACAAGAATGGATCCTGGGAAGAATGATGATGATGACGTATCCGAATCAACCCCAAAAAGTCCTAAAAGCAAAGTTTGACCAAAAAGGAAGGAAGTTTATGTCCAGCGTCTCTGTTGGAGATTTTTCTGGGAGGCTAGGCCTGGCAAGTCGTAATAATGCATCCACTTGCACGGCATTTCCAGTCCAGCAGCATAACAGGGTCAGATGAGGAAGGAAGGAAAAATATTTCATTAACCTTCCGCCTTCCATCCTATTCATTACAATTCGGGGGTGACAGAAAATCATTCCTCACATTGATTATTAGCAGGGGTGTGTTTCGGGGTTTTCTCCAAGAATATCTCACGATTTTGCTTATTATGGTTTAGGATGTTTATTTTCACATTTTTTTTTTGAAGTTTTAGGATTTAAAATACATGTGAGCCGTAATGTGCAGTAGAGGGATTAGGGATTGCAGTATTAGAGAATATGTGACTTAGTAACTTATGATGGCTTTTAACAATTGCACCTAAAATATTACTATTAGTTGCATTATAAACGAGTATTACGGTCAACAATTCTTGTCGAATTGTCTGGCTCTAATTTGACCTTTTCCGCATATTCCACCAATCTAAGAAAATTTGTTTCATGATATTTGCTAAAGAAGGAAAAACTAAAACTTTATTGAAAAAACTTGCGAATTCTGAATTAATTGCAAAATAGCGAATTCAAGTAACGTATTTTTTCAAGAATCCATATAGTTTTAAACTTTTATTCTAGTATTTTTTCAATTGGATAAAAAAATTTACAAGGAATATTTAAAATCATTTAAAAAGTGTTCAAAATCTCGCGTGAAATCCTCAATTCGAGGTTCACCTAATATCATTGGGTCCCGTTAAAAACCGCGACATTGAAAACCGCGACATGCGTGTTTCGCGGTTTCTATGTCGAGAGTTTTATATCGAGATTTTTTATATCGCGGTTTTTAATGTGCCGTCGTGTTTCGCGGTTTCTATGTCCGAGTTTTATATCGAGGTTTTTAACTTCGTGGGCTTCGGTTTCATTGACAAAATTAAACTTGCAAAATCAAAATCACTAAAAATCGTGATATAATTGAAAATTGAAATAGTTTAAGTCATTGTAAATTGGAATATTGTAGTTGAAAATTTCGAACATTGAGCAATTTCTTCAAAATAAAGTTCAAAATTTAAGAGTTTCCGGATAATCAATGTTCCTACGGTCTATAACACTTATAGCCATCCTAATGACGTGTATTTCTAGTTTCATAATCAACTGGTTTGGACCATGATCATCATAATTTTTGACATTATGGACGGTTTTCCAAAAGTTTTTTTGAAGGACAGAAAGTCTGTCCTTGCGTAATAGCGTGGAGGGTGACACGGGAGGTTGGGATTATTATGATGTTCTGTGGGGTGGGCAGGTTTGATTAGAGTTTGGAACTGGAGCTAATGAAGCTCTGGAATGGTCAGGGACAATGTCCAGAGACGAAGTGAGTGGAGAGGCTGAAACAATGAGCTGGTCCTTGGAGATGAGGCTTTTGTATGCAGACCCAGTCTGAGTACACATGGTACGGACCCAAAGTCCCTTATCTGGATTGACACAGGCCTCCCTTCTCCACCTCTCTGCTCCACACGAACCGTGATAAGAAACCCGGAATGTTTCCCACTTTCCAGTTTAGTTTCGGGAAGATAGACTACCTTGCGTCTTCTTGTTTTATCTACCAGGATATTATTGTGTAGAGAAAACACTAGTTACAAAGCTTTGAGCTATTGCTCCCAGCTTCCTTAAACATTCGAAATTCAATTTCTGACTAAATAGGAGTCTTCTTGAGGCGAACAGGCTACGGTGGTTGGGGAGGACTTGTGGACGTAAAACGGGCTTTTGTTTATTTAAAGGGTGAGGTATATGGATGGAAGGCTCCGTTTCAAGAACTCCGTATGACTTCAGAGACATTCACAGCTTAGTTTGCATATCCGTTCCTCAGACAAGAAACTAAAACTTTACAACCAACACGGAAAAGGCCTACGTCTGGTCTGGTGTGTGTGTAACAACGGGGTGAATAGAAATAACATCTTGCCTGGCCTGAATTTCAAATTATACTACAGTACAAATACAACTCACGAGTCCGAGAGCCGATACACTGAAGTTGTATCTCGATTTCAAAAATTTGAAAGTATATAAGAATTCGTAAAAGTTCACCTTGTATTTCGACGTACTATAAATTGGTGCCTAGTAATTTTATCCTTCAAATCTGAACTTTGAGCGAAATGTTCGAACTAGTGAATGACTTATGAAATTAAACCGGATATCGGATATCAACATCAGAGTTTGCAGTTTGCAACCCATTTACGCCAATTGATCTTACGAAAAACCGACAAATGTGATGAGAACTGGGCGGGGGCTATTTTTTCAGATGTCTTAAATGTTAGAGAGTGGTTCAGGAAGTGGTGCTAGGTTTGATTGCAACCATTTATGTCACGTATCATGTTCATGTGTGCTAAATTATGTTGGATTAGGTTCGTCAATTATTGTCATTAATGTCGTGTTATAGACACAGTAGTACATTATGCTGGATTTAAAAGCTTTAATCTCGTTGCAAGCAATTGACAGTACAATACAATTTGTATAAAATACTGTAACCTAACCATCATATTCAAATCAAACCCAACATAAACATGACAGGCTAACCTAACCTAACCTACAGCTACCCAGCCTTAAATAGATCACATAATCAATAACAAAAAATACCGTAATTTAACATTACATTTTTTGTGTAACAATTAACAATAAAAGGCATTAGATATGACTCTTGGAAAAAAATAAATAAAATAAGAAAACGTAGATAGCACAAAACAAATATCATAGTATTACACAATAAGTACATACGATTATGGCAAATTTTTGCAGAATCTGTCGAAAATATTTATGGTTATTTTATTATTCAAAATGTTAATGATAACTTGCACCGTTAGCTTACAGCTTACACCAAGTTCAGACCAAAATCAGGAATAGCCAGCCACTAAAATTAAAATATTAAAATCATAGTCACCGCATCATATTTGAAGATTCATTGAAAATGGAGTTAATATGTGGAATGGATGGCTGAAATTGAATTTTAAAATGAGGAATGCTTCAAGTACAGCTTTGTACAGTAGTAGTGTTGTGATGGCCACTACATGTGGTATGTATTTGAAAAAGCTGAAAAGTGAAATCTTTTCCTGGTCTGAAGTGAAGATAAACGCCTGATTACATGTCTAATCATTGGTGAGAAGAAGAAAGGGAACTTTTTCGACTCCTTTCCTTCTTCTGCCCTACTGCTTTCTTTGATATTGGATTCCTACGTAGTCAGAGCCTTGAGACGAACTGAAGGATGTGGTAAGCTCAGGGAATACGAACCCAGCCCCGCTCTGCCCTTCCCTGCCACTAAACATTGATTTCTTCTCAAACTCAAATTAATGAATTTATTCCTGCCTTCCAACAAGGCATTTCCACCAAAAAAAAAACGTAAAAAAAGGAGAAATTGAAGATCAAGAGATCAAAGCCCGAGTATCATCAATATTCTGTCTTGGTTCCGCATAACCGGATTTTCTTTTAAAACAGAAGATCCAAATGGAATCTCAAATGCGTGAGACGTATTTCATCTAAACAAGAGCTTAAAAATAGAAATGCGAATACTCGCCTCACTTCCTCACTACTACTGAGTTGAATGAACGAGGGCGGTTTTGCTGAGTCTATTTATTGGGAAGAATGCGTGAGACGTGAACGTCTTGGAAGAAGCCTTGGGTCTGACAGGACTGAGTCAAAGTCTCCACTCGACCACCACGGAAAGAACGTCTCTGGAGAATTGACGGATTTTCCCCTTGCTTTCATTTTCTTGTTTTTCCTTTTTCTTTTCTCAAATTGGCTCATTCCCTTATTTTCTCTTCCTTCTGTCTTCTCGGCCCAACAAACTTCCTTCCTGGCCCACCATGACCGTGACAATCGGGTTATATTCATGCATGAGCTCAGAGGACATGTACATGAAAGCTTGAGACTTTGCTCAGTTACAGCTTGTCGCATCTTGAAATTCGCAATGTAAAAACCATTTGACATATAGTTTGTACTCGATTTCGGCACCTTGGGTGGTCTGGTCGAGGTTTTGGTTCAAAGAATTGATCCGTCAGACTCTGGTTAAGCAAGTCAAACCATGAGAGGCTTTTAAATTATTTTGGTCTAGTTCTATCGAGTATGATTTAATGAAGACTTTTTCGGCTTTCAGGGAGGTTGGAATGCAAATGTTTTCTCAGAATGAAATTAATGCAAGATTAGAAAATATCTTTAAAATATAGTTAATTTGAATATTAATTGTATTAGATTGCAAAGTAATACTTTTGTAACTAGGGTCTGATAGTCGCAAGCGAATTTACATCCAAATTTGCAGGAAGCCAGCTGCTTTTGTTTGAGAATTGTAAAGAAACACTTGCAGAAATTCAGCCTACTTACAACCACAATGACTCACACCGGCAGGTTTCCATTTGAATTCTAGCATAAACAATTCTTTTGCTGCAGATTTTAGCACAGTTTAATATATTTAAAGACTTAGTGTATATAGTTATATTTGCAAGCTGTTATAATTTTTGTATTTACGTATATGTTAGTCCCTTCACAGATTTTCGCACTTTTGTTACAAATTTTAATATTTTGTCACAATCTTAAGGTAACTCATTTTCTATAAATATTCTGCTAGTTTTATATTCAGCCATTTGCGAGGGTTTGTTGGTTCTTGCAATATCTAGTCTTGAAATTTCAGAAATTTCGCGGCTTGTTTTAAAGTTAATATGATATTTTGAAGTTTGTTTTTCGATTTTATACAAACATAGTCTATCGGATTTCATAAAAATGTGTTTTTACATAATTCAGTATCAAACTCTTCTGGTGCATATCTTAGAGCATTTTTGAACAGTTACTCAGCGCTTACGAACCTTTCCTTCCTTATCAAACCCGTTAATTATTGTATAAAACTGGCGCTAGTTAACTGAAATTGGTTCGAAATCTGAATTCAGTTTCGTTGTGTCAAAAACTTGCTAAATTCTGTATACTTCGCTTTCAATTTTTAATTATTTATAGAATATATAATCTGTTAGCTCAATTCTTAAGTCCTGGATTTGTGGGGATATTATATTCCAGATTGGATCTTATGATACGCTTCGCTGCTATAATGTGCAATGTGCAATACTTGTACTTCTGAAGCGGAAGCATATTGAACGAACCTAGAACTTTTTTGACAAGAGAAGAGGCTGAGCTCCCTGCTTTTTTTTCGTATGCTCCAGAAGAAGAGGTTCCTGATCCGTTATCTAAATTATTGAAAGGCTGGGATGTGATTCCAATTGTGACGCACTTTCGTTTCTCCTCCTTAAGATCCAAATTGATGATTCAGTCTCTTTTCCCCTCCTCTATTCTCCTTCCAAATTGGAGAGAAAATATCATTACACAACTCTCCCCGTGTTCCTTCAATGAACTCGGATCCGAGGGCATTTTTAGTTTGAACCCAAAAACCGATCTGACTGCCTCCTTCCTTCTCCACCCGCATGCATTTCTATCACCCCGGCTGACTAGGAACTTACAGAGTAAAGTGAATCTTGGGGAACATGACATGGTTCGCAAATCTATCCACTCGTTACTTCACTTTAGCCAATTTACTCGTCTTACTTTATTGCCTTTGGGTAAGGCAGGAGTTCACTCCGATCCGTCATGTCGTAGGTTGTTATCTGTCCATGTTTCCGTTTTAGAGCATGTTTATCCGAGTCTAATTAGCCAATATAATTTTTTTACTGTTTTTTTCTACCGATGAAATATGTGTTAAGAAAACGAAGAGAAGCACAGTTGCAAGTTACAATAGCAATTGTGTTGCATTGAAAATATCACCAATTAA
The DNA here is from genome assembly GCA_034694905.1 of Ceratophysella granulata. Lineage (NCBI taxonomy): Eukaryota > Metazoa > Arthropoda > Collembola > Poduromorpha > Hypogastruridae > Ceratophysella > Ceratophysella granulata. The sequence continues at coordinate 23,721 of JAQFYU010000173.1, read as the reverse complement.
AGGAATTTTGGCATTTTGCTAGATTTTAGAAGGTGAAAAAAGACTTTAAAAAAGAAATGAAAAAAATTATCAGTAAATTAGCATGGAAGAGTAATTTAAGTAAAGTCGATAATTTTCGAAAACCAGTAACAGTAACATTTTAACATTGTTCAAAAAATCGATGTTGCAAGGAATGCTTTCTCTGTCTGCATTATGCCAATTTGGCCAATCTTGTTTGAAAACCCTCAAAGTAATGTTGTCTATTATAATTAACACAAAAATGTTTTAGAATATTCCATCAGCTACGACATGAGATGTAGAAAGAGTTCCATGTTGTCAAAATATCACCCCATTGACGTAATTTAATTCAAAATCCAATTCTCCTCGACAACTTTTTTTGGTATGAAGAGCATACATTGACTTGTGTGTAAATGCAACTTGAAAGGACCTGAAATTGAGCCAATTTTCGGGAATAAAACATCCGCTAATTTTGGATAAAATAGCGAATACAAGTACAGATCCTGATCTGCCTGTATTTAGTTCATACTAGCCAGTTCAAACGTTGAATCATTGAGAAGTTATTTCATTATTATCCGAACTATTTTCAGTTCATAACTTGAAAATACAACTAGTTTTCCCTGTTTCAGTTTTACAGATATGAAACTGTTGAAGGTATAGTAGTTTTTTCTGACAAGACAAATCACTCTTTTGTCTACACTCAAGGCTGACAAGGAATCCGTTTTTTCTTTCGGTTTTGGAAATTCTATAAATAGCTTGATTATATCTCTGATAGGATCTCTAGGATCATAATAATGTGGTCTACTTCAGAACGTAGTTCAGGCTTACCATTTTCCACCCGCAATCAGAAACAAGAAATGTAACTTATCAAAGTCCGTCATTCGTTTCCCTCGTTGTCAACGCTCTGCGTATGGAACCAGAAATCAGAACTTGTAGAAAGACCTCCGATTTGAGAGATGGAAATCTGGGCTCTGAGGTCGGTCAGAGGCACGACAACCATTTATCATTGATTTTAATTTCTCTTTTGTTGGTTCAAGACCAAATCAAGCTTCCACCTAAAATAAACACAAAAGGTAGCCAAGAAGGGATGCGAAATCAATTTGTTAACGACGAAACACAATGCGAGTTGTTAGAAAAATCAATTATTCCATTCTAAAAAAAGTCGATTAACAATTGAAAAAAAAAGCTTGAATTTGTGGTTTTGATTTTGAGGCAGCTTCATAATAAAAAAATCTAAGGCGTAATTAAGGCTTGATATAAAAAAATGCTTTACAATTTCATATAATTGGATCGGGTCCAGATGTCAAATACCCAGATGTCAAACATGTTCAAATTGGTTACATATCAAATGTTTAATAAGTTACACGAATTATTACTAAGAGGTGACAACAAATATCTCATCATTGAACTAAATGTCAAAATACAGCATGAAACGCTAAGAAACTAAAAAACTCGTGGTAATTTTTAAGCATATTTTCGCACAATGATCAAGGATTTTATCGTGTATCCATGTAACTGTGACATATGGAACCAATTTGAACGGATTCGACATCTGCGAACTTGACATCTGTAATCTTACAACGATGTCCCAATAAAAATTGATCAAAATATGGATTAAATATCTACATTAGAATATTGACTCAATTTGTAACGGTTTTCAATAAACAATCAAGCTGATTCACACGAAAAAGCTCTATAATGACAAAAACGCAGGAGATCCTAATGATTCACACACGCACTTCATCCTCTCCTGTAGTTCCGCACCTGAAGGAACCACAAAGTGTCAATTAGCTGACTTTGACTTTCTGTTCAATATTGACGCTAATGAGAAACATTTAGCTCACCATTCATTTAAATTGGGAGTGCGTGTGTAAAATCAATTAGCGCAGAGTAAGAGAATCTATAAAAAAAGGAATGTAGGGAAAAGTTTACTTGATTCTAAATTGTGTAACTGCACGAAAGTGCATACATCATGTAAGAAATCGTGTAGAACAATATTCAAGTATGGCTATTACGGGAATATTGTTCTGCGGTGAATATTTTGGGCCAGCCAAAGCCCACCCTCTCATTTATTGTTCATTTAGACCAAGAAGTTGATGAATGCGTGAATAGCAAGTCGAGCCCGAGGAAATGAGGTTCATTTGTGCACAAGTTTAAAGCTCATAACACTTTCAACCCAAAATAGCCAGTTCAACCTGAGGCTATCCATCAAATTATTGTCACACTTGATCATTCTTTTTATTAAAGCAAGCATGAACTTCCTGGGTCTTTCGGTATGGAATTCAGTATTCAGTGCAAAATGCAGTAGGTAATAGAATGCAAACCTGAGTTTTTCACTTTTACTTCAGTCATGTAATACATTTGGATAGAATCAGGGCTAAATGCGTGTCTTTTGTTTCAAGTGACTGGCAGTTCCAGTTTGGAGCGTAAGGAAAGTCGACAGGTCATTACGATTCTGTCTTAGATTAGCATGGGAGCCAGTAACGCACTGCACTATAGCGTTTGTCGCGTATTCAATTTACTATTCACTATACGCACGCGATTTTAATAGAACAAGGCTTGGTTAGCTAAATCAGGTTGAATTTGACCAAATTTTTCAACAATTATGCTAAATTAATAATGATAAGATTTTTTATTTCGTAAATTGGACAAACTATGTTTAATTACTGGTTCTACATACATACCACACAGTGTGTGGGTATATGACAGCCTAGGCCAATCTCAGCCCTTTGCTTATTATGTTAAAAGAGCATTTAAAACTGGGGTTGGGTGAAGGGATTGTAACACTAGTCCGTTTGTCTCATAATCTCATGACTTGACTTATTACCCGGGGTGGGTTTTGGAAAGAAAAATAAAGGCACATGTTCTTGTTGTTAGAGTTGGAGGAGCTTCCGGTGTGTCTAAGACTCGACTTCTCCTAATCCTGGACCATTTCCACGTGCCCCTTCCGCCGAGAAACCACAATGGTTCGGGATAAAGATAACAATTCCACACGGCATTTGCTCAGAAGAATCCTCAAGGGTGCTTTCCTCACTTTGAAAGAGATTCTCATCTTAGACAATGCTATGCAGGAGGAAGATATGGTAATTGTAGAAGTTGGGTTTCTAGAAACTCCTTAACGATGCTACTTACTACGGTGAAGCTAGTCTACGAGTACGAGGTCTAATTTCAACAACAAGAATTCTGCGATTTGAATGTGTAAATAAATGTCAAACGAGTTTTAATTTAAAACGAAAATATTTGCAAGTTTATCAATCTGTGATGTTTAGTTTTGATGTTACCAAAATTGGCAAAGGCAGATTCTTACCTCTTGCTACCTGCCATTTTAATATTTACTTTTCTTCAATATATTTATGACATGGAACATGGAATACGGAAGTCAATGTTTGGCAAGTTTACATTTTTCTTCAGTTGTATCGATTTATACTTTATGTAAAATTGAAATGGATATTTGGAAGTGCTCGCAAATCTTTATTACAATAAATTTTTTATTTGAGCAAAAGTCAAACTGGATTTAAAACAAATTATTCGCGATGGGATTAAAAACATTTAACGCCAGAGAATGTAGATTTGGTTTTCAGCAGTAGGTCGAATTAAAAGTTTCATGAATTGCACAAGAAAGGTCAGAATCTCATATTAAAAGTATTAGGATGTTGCTCCATTGAAAAATGAAAGGAACTAATAAATTTGGACAATAGATATAAAGGTCAAGTGATTATTTGCAGAAGCTTGGAGAGGGTTCTTGAAAAAGATGAGCAGATTCGATGGTTCCATGCTATTAGCTTTATGAACCGGAAAACAATGAAGAGACTGGGAACATATTTATTACGATTCCAAATTAAGTTGGAGTCCATATTCCAGCCTCTCAGACTATTTCCAGATTTGTTATCAAACTCGAGGCTGAGCTTGAACTTGAACACACAAGGCGTATAACGACTTCCATTTAAATGTTCTTCTTCTGCATTTAGGTGGGTGGGGACGGACAAGGGCAAGATTCCAGAGTGTGAGATGGAGCGGGAATTACGACAATTCATAGCTGGACAAATTATACGAATTTTTGTACATGAGAAAGATCAAAGCGTAGTTTTATAAGTGCTACATCTTCTTTTTGTTCACCTGGCACTTCACAGTGTTAAGCTCATAAATGTGGCAGTCCGGCAGTCCATAGCGTTAAATTTACACGATAGTTCATAGTGGTGAACTGATACATTTGATAATTCATCCCATTTAATTTACAAAATATTTTTTTGTATTAAATTCATACATACGGCAATTAATTGCAGTCAATTTACAAAATGTAAAATTCATGGCGCTGTTAAATTAATTAATACAACAATTTATGACATATTTCCTGTCGTTAAAATGATTGATACGACAATTCATATGGTTTTTGTAGATGTGACAATTGACACTTTATATAGCTAAAGTAGATGCTACAGTTGACAATTCATAGCTCTAAATTAGTAGATGCGACAATTTATAGCCCTAAATGTATACATGCCACAATTCATAGTGCGTAAGTTTGTGCTGCACAAGCGACAATTCGTATGTTTTACGAATAGGACCGGCAAATCAATGGCATTATGGTATTCGACAGTAAAGCGTTGTATGTATATTTAAAAAGCGACAATCCTTAGAATTGAATTACGACATATGGCAGCGTAAATTAGGACAAGCTGACAATTTTTAACACACTGCCTGATTTTCAAACAAGTAGCAGTTTAAAGGACAAACCGTTATATCCCGTTGTAAGAACCGGTGATAATTGAAGTTTCGTCGCTGTTTGATGCACCTTTTAAAATTTCTTGCTAAGGATTGGGCACTTTCATCTAACGGCGCTGAACACTCAAATATATACTTTTTGACGCCAGATATACCACGGCGACATAATCCATTGCATTGTACTGAATTCCATGGAAGGGCTTGTCGTCCCTACAAACGCAACCAGTTACCAGCCAAACCGCTGCTCTCGGCTTTTGCATGCTACGAATTGTCCTGTAAGAATGGTCGGTAGATGGTAGATGCTCCAGGAAAGCCTTCACCCTTGCCCAAGGAAGATCCCAGTATATTTTTAGCTAATCTTGTAAATAGTAGTCCAGGATGAAAGAAAAGTCATTTGGACTTTTTCTCTCTCAATTGGATTCTATGACTCGAGCGAGACGCTTATATCGTATTTTACTCGTCGTCTTCTGGAAATGAAGCTCATTGTGAAGAAAATCCTTTATTTCTTTCCGCTCCATCTCGTCCCCTTTCTCCGCTGCCTTCTCAGAACTCCCGTTTTGTTCTACGCACACCCTACAACCTACAAGCAGGATCCTTCTGCCGGTCATAAAAATTTGCAAGGCGTATGAAACAATTATTGATGTTCGAACTTTTTCTCTATCCCATATCATTACTCTCCTCCCGTCCGTAACCTTTGGAGATAGAGCCTCATTTGTTCTTTCCTAATGAGGCAGTTCAACGGAAGGTTCATCCAACTACTTCCGCACTCCACGGATTTCGCCTCTCGTTTTTCCCAAAATTATTTCTTTCACATATTTAACCAAGTCTCATACATAGCTGGGCTTTGACTCTTTAAAATAGAAGGATAAAGAATTTTTATAATTGGTATTTTTTAAAATATGAAATATGATATTGATACAACAAAACTATCCAAATTGATCATAATTAAGTGCACCGCAGAATGACTTAGTTCCTCGCAAATTTTCTCCGCATATTCCGGACATAGATAATGGATATTCATGCAGGATTATCGCTGGCAATTCTTTGTGGATAAGCCCGAAGGAATAGACATAGCTGAACCTAACATAGTATACCGCGCAAGATATACAAATTCTCCGTAAAAGTAGTACTTAACCTAATTAGCGAAAAAAAAGTTAATCACTTTGCAGCGAAACTGAATTATTTTGCGGTGAAGGTAGGTTATGGTCGGTGAACTAGGATATTTTGCGGGAAGTAAGTAATGGTTGGTCGAATTATTTATTTTACAATGAAAGCAAATGAAAATAAGTTATGGTCAATAACCTAAGTCGTTTGCGGTCAAAATAAGTTATTAGTAGGTCAACTAAGATATTTTGCTTTTTAGAATCTATATTATTTGGAATGCGAGTAATATTACGTCATTAAATAAAATACCTAATTTCCAGATTGACTTGTCGCTCTCGCCCATCAACAGAAATTTCGGGAGATTTTGAAAATCCCAATAAACTTTTCCCGAAACATTTTGGTTAATGTTAAAAGTACGCCGAATTGTTTTGAAAGTAAAGCCTATAATGCGTTTCTTAACCATTAGGATGTCAAAAACGTAAAAAAAAAGAATTACAAACGAGGAACATTTGCTCAAAAAAATATGACATTTTCTTCCTCGTAAGAAATATTGATATAACATTAGCGTTCAGATTTACTTCTGAATCTGTGCTTGAGTGACGTTTTCTTCGACACGAGCTGAAGAGCTCTTCCTCTAAATGCCAGGATTCCCAATAGTGAAGACTAATAATGTCTGCACAAATTGAGTTGTCTCATGTGTTCCTGAAAATGTCAAACCTCCTTATGCCTGAATATGTCTTAGAATTATGGGTTCCGGTTTACTTTTTTTTGTGTGAACAGAACCTTTAAAAAGAGAAAAACGTGTTTATATTTAAATTTCAGCTTCTCAGTTTCCAAGCGTTAAAATACTTATTTGGTTCGGTAAATTATGTTTAGGTAAAGGAATAGCTGGAGTTAGAGTCAGGTACGTGGTAGATGAAAATCGGAAATATGACTATCGACATGAGCTCAGCTCATCTCTTTCCTCGTGTTGATGTTTGGAAGAGACTCGTGAAATAACAAGAACTTGATGTTCATCTTGCATCCCTATCCAGCAGGAACTGCAGTAGTGTCTTGGTCTTCTGTCCACAAAAAATCCTTATGCATTTTTTTCAAAAGCATATGCTATCTTTAGCTCCAGAAAGTTAGTGAAACTGATGCAGAAGTGGAAGAAGCGTGGAAAGGGTTGGTGGGGATTTGAATAGGCCCGAACTAACCCTTGTGCACCAGAGAAACCGGTATGAACCTCCGTTGGTAATACTCGCTGTGTATCCGAGGTAGGCATAAATATAGTTATGTAATGTTTCCTAGCGTGTTGGAGATAAGGGACTTGATATTTTGAACGTGTTCATCTACAATCTTTCTGGGAATATCCTTTCTTTTCTCGACTTACTCCGTGTTGAGTTTACTTTTGGAGATCTGGTGATTCGCATTGTCAAAGTCAAAGTCAATGGGAAGACATGTACTCCTGGTTAGCTTGGCTATTTCTAAAATTTGTATGGAAGGAGTACAATGCACATTAGAATAGCACGTGCAAGTGTCGAAGAAAGTGAAAGTGTTGAATTGGGCATAGTGTTTTGATCCAAAACGTGGTCATGGCTTGCATTCGATCCAAATTTTCCAAGGATTCAAAAGATGAGTCCTACAGTGTTAGTCGGTCTGCCGCTGGAGCTCAAGAGTCGCATCATACCATTATACAGGTCTGTAATTTGAAAATTTGTTGATATAAGAGGATGGGATAACTGTATGTTGAAAATTATGCTAATATTCGGTGACTACAAGAGATACGCAGCATTTATTTTTATTTGTTCCAGTAACTATGTATTTTTATGTGTAGGTAAATAGCTTAAGTTCTTGTCGGTTAAAGTTGCACAATTCTTAGCAGCGAAATCAAAATCGCAAAAGCGCGGAAGTCAGTTTGAAAAAAAAGAATCTCATCTTATTTCACTTTTGTAAATTTTTTTTTTCAATTTTTTATTAGGAATTAATTTAACCTTCTACAAACACAGACATTATTCATTATTTGTATTAATTGTAAATATTTTGACATCATAGATCAATAATATTATTATGTCGATTTCAGGATTAAATTGGCAGTTCTAACGGGTCGGGTCCAGATGTCAAAATCTCATATGTCAAACCGGTTCAATAAAAAATACAGATTTTGCTACAAATTCGGCAATATTTGAACGGGTTTGATATCTGAGATTGTGACCTCGGCGACACCCACGTTCTAACAAAGAACGAATTAAGACAATGGTTTTATTGGCATTTGATGATTTTTACATTTTTATAAATTTAACATATGCATTTTAACTTTTTTTAATTTTTGGCAATAAAAGTGGCCAAAGTAAATCCGATGAATTATGAAATGATAATCCTTTTCTTGAGATGTGTTCTTTCGACTGTCTCGTTTTTTTTCCTTCTATGCTTCGTACTGCCAATTTATACAAGTTTGGGAGATGAAACAGATAATTATCACCATTATCTGCTATATCGCCTTATATCGGTTGCATTTCAATATATGTAGAACACATAGACAAGTCTTTCGAGCTTCCGGCATCGGCAGTGACACTTTTCAAAAGCGAATAGAATTGTCGTATTTCCAATCCTCGCTGTACAATCCAATAGTTTGGGCCTGAAGGCCCTTTATATTGTGTAACCCTATAGCTCTGGAAGAACCCGGGAATGCTTAAGGGATTTGTAGGGCTGGATGCGGAGTTGTTGGGCAAATAGTATGGACAAAGTCATTTTGATAATAATAATATGAAGTCATGTTGACAGTCATTGTTATGCTCCAATCTGACGCTTGAATCTCCAAGTCCTAAATCGTAATTCTCTCCATTGTTTCATCTTCCCTTGTCTCTCGTCACTCAATGAGAAACACATCATGGCTCTACATGGACAAAAAGGATTTGGAAAAGGCAAGCCATCCCAGCATTAATCGATGGTCTGCCTATCTTAAGCGCCCAGTTTGTCCCTAGAACAATGACGAGATGGATTCTCGGTGTTTACTACTCCTCCAAGTGCTAAAATATAAAACAGTGCAATACAATACATGGAGGAAAACTGCTAGTATTTGTGCATTTTGTTGAGACCAATATATTTTTTGTAAGATGTGTTAATGGGTGGTGGTGAGCTTTCAAATTGAGATTTTTTTTTAAATATTTGAAAATCAAAGACTCGCGATTTTTATAAAATCTGAATTTCGTTTTTAAAATAATATAATGTTTTGCTGTTGCTTGAATTTTACTCGCCGCCATGTGATGTGTGTGTTTTTTTTCGTGAAATTAAATCTGAATCCAAAAACTACATGAGTGAAACATGATAGTTCGGAATTCTGAACTGTGAATGAATACACCCTGCCGCTTGCTGGGATTTATTTTTTGTTTTCTAGAAGAAAGTGAAATTTTCTGCTTGTAGCGGTTATACAGGGTGAAGTTTACACGATGTAAGTGTAAACTGAGATAAACTCTTTGACTGTGTGTGTATACCACTAGTGAAAAGAAAAGTCATAAAGCATATTGTGCAAAGTGAGCAATGTTATCTTAAATCAGTTCACACTCGTGCGTAAGACATAATGGACTCATATATCATTCCTTTTTATCGCCTGTTTAGTTGTTGTGATAAGCTGAAACAATGTAAGTTGAATCTCACCCGTGTACTGTATGGCTTAAATTCGATTAAACTCAAATGTTGTAGTTCAGGCTCTTTATAAATATTTCAACTGAAGCATTTGTCATGCCAAGCCAGGCCAGAGATGAACAGTATCTAGTAGAATCTCATCTCAACTGAAATTGGTTTGTACTCTGAACTGAACTGATGTGCTTGTTCGTTGAATGAAATAATTGGTTTGAATATATCAAGATTAAATAATAGAGTGTTTGAGTGAGAAGAGTTATTAGGGCATCTTGCCAATAAATGAACACTGATCTGTAGCATGTTTGTTGATGTGCCTTTTCGAAGAACAAAGTGCGTAATGTAGTCCTCATCCAATCTCTCACTTTCATTTTCATCCAAGATATCAAGCAGTATGCGTTCATGGGTTATGGGTATGTATATGGCACATTTAGGGTTTCCTACTCTTAAGTAATTTGAATTTAATGTATTCTATTAAACAAACATTTGTGTACATGTCAGGCTCAGAATTAGAAAACTGCGAATACCCAAAGTGGTCTTAATGGAATATTTAGCACAGACCTACATACAAATATCATAATTGAACACAATACATGTATTTCGAGAGTACAGCATTTTACATATGTATGACTTAATATTTGCACTAATTCGTAGTGCTACACTTCTGAATTTTTAAATGGAAACATTCACATTTGTTTAGTTGATGCACGTCAAGTGTCAAAAGTTTTCATTGGATACAGACAGCTCCAATACTTTAACATTGTTTTTTAAAAGCTATATTCCGTGTAACTACGTAGCTACAAAATTAGGCTGTTTTGAAGAGTTATGCTGTATATTAAAAATAGTATGCAAGATGTATTTTTATAAAAAAATTGCAATTAAATTACTAATTAATATTAATTAGTTACATTGGCAAATTTCCGATTGGCTGGCATTCTTCCTGCCAAAACGGAAAAACAAATAACGTATTTTCCAAAAATTAACAAGCCCTACTCTTTTTGTTGCAAATTTGGAAGCTTCGTACTTTGACAATTTGGACTATCATAAAAGTCTTAATTAACTAGATTAGTCAAACTTTGCTGAGGGATGACATTGTCAATTGAAAAAAATACTTTCAATGCAACACCCTGTCAATGTAAGCAAGACATTTAAGCCCTGATTTGATTAAGCGCTTAAAAGCGCAGCAAGATGTCGATTTTTACCAAAATAACCCTAACCCTATCGGGATCATCATGTTCAAAACATTTGCCAATATGACTTTTGCCAGACAATGTGACCTGGAATCGATTTCATGACAGTTCCTTAATGGAAGCTGTAAGCAACTAAACCCCATACAATGTTGTACACACTATTCCCATTCAATTCAGGAATATGCATACGTGGTTAACCAGATAAAACCACGGTATTTTACAGATTCTAGATTACAATTAGAACAAATTAAAAAAACAATTGAGAGGTTTATAGTCCGTGTATACCCTCAGGTCATACAGACTGGAAACCCTCGTTCCCTTTATTGATCTCTTTAATTTGTCTGCTAATCCCACGCGTCACGGTTTTACTCCGGTTAAGAACAAATTTAAATTGTATAATTTTTCAATTGACAGATTTACACGGATTGGGCGAATCACTACTTGGAGAAAGCAAGATGTAAACGTCACATACAAGATCTTCAAGTAGATGTTACGGACGGTGTGATCCTGTCCGACGTTGTGGAAGCAGTCAGTAAGTCAATTAATCACATTTTTCTTCTTTCAACTCATCTGTCCGCTTGTCGAGTCTCTTCTCCGATTTCTACCTTGTCATCTTCTCAGCGTCTCATATGAATAATAAAACAGAAGAAGCTAGCTGGCAGCAGGTTTCCACTCACTTAGAACTTAGAACCTTTTGCAGGCATACATCTGGCTTCGAGTCGGTTTAACATTCAAATACAAAATACAACCAAATCGAATCGCAATTTTTGGTTGGAAGAAGACACCCAACACAAACCGAACCGATGCCATACGTTACAGTATTTTTTTCAAAATATTTTAATAAGAAAAAGAAACATTAAAAACGAATAGAACCGGCTACTTTTACTTTCCAGAAACTTGAAACATAAAATACATAAATATAAAATTCGAATTAAATCGGAAACTAAACCCGGAGTTTAAAAAAATATAAGGTCACTTTATTCAAATGTACCAATTATAAAGAAACAAATTGAGTCAAAGTTTTACATGTGGCAAGAAGTGTATTCACCGGCCGGCCTTTTTTTTTTAACCAAATAGCATGGTTCTCAAACTTTCAACTGTAGGTTCGATTACGAGAGTTGCTAACGAGAAAAAAAACCATCTACTACATCACCATGAGCGAGTCTCAAACACTGGCCGAAAAGGGGTGAATTAATTAATTAGTGCGTAGATGAGAATTTATTGATTTGTGACGGGAAGTCAAGTAGGGAGTGTGAGACGGGGATTAGGAGCGTAATGGCGCTAATGTGCCAAGATTTATTGGAGCCGCCAAGGAGCAAAAGAATGAGAAAAGAATACGATTAATCTTCCTTACATAATGCTGCCGCCGTCGGTTCCTCGTAAGATCATATCACAAAAAGCTTCGCTCTTGTTCCTTCCTTTCTTATAAATATTACTCAAATTGGATAAAAGTGGAATATATAGGGCTTAACCGCAGAATAGGAGGGATTGGGAATGAAACGCGTCTCTGACCTAACTTGATATGGGATTTGGAGCATATTTAAGCTACCTATCTCAGTAGTACATAGTTCGATTCTCAAATACATTAAATTTATATTAAAGAGGAATTTCCTTTTTTTCCTTCTCAAGTAACCTGTAATTAATACTCGTTTTTGTGCTTTTGTTTTCAGCAAATCTCAAAGTTCCTGACGTAATTCGGAAACCCAAGAATGCCTCTCAAATGGTAAGTATTACTCAACTTTAGAATCTCCGTATATAAAGACGGGATGCTGCGTATCTGCGTATCTGTCATACAAAAATTTTGTGAATATGTTTACGAGTGACCAACATAGATGTCACAACATTTGTTGTAAAAAAACAAATGCATAGCAACATAGTTCCAGGCAATCATCACTCATCATCCTTTACAATGACGAGTTGCTACGTACCTGTGTATCTGTCGCACAACTGTGTCAACACGGTTGCCAGTGACATGCCGGTGACTAACGTCCTGGAAGCATATTCTTCCTACACAATATAGGTATACTCGTACTTACATCAAATATATACAAATGATCATATTCAAACTGTGTGAAGGCAGGCAAAGTACATATATTGAATGAAATACGTAAATTCGACAAGTGCAATGCAATACTCAGGTTCAGGTATGTAGCTCACACAGATTTAGGGGCCAGCTAGTTCAGCACAAGGGCCAACTTTATGTCGAGTTTGCACGGACGGGTCAATAAGTTCAAAGGCGGGCCGCTATTATGCTGCAGAAAAAATGGAAGCCGTATTTGCATACAAAAACTCTCTGATGTAGTTCTCCAAGTTCATTAGTTCTACATTAACATCTTCTTTGTCTCTCACTCCAAATAATTTCCAGCTATTGTGTGTCCTGCCTCACTAATGAGACGGCAGCTTGATTGATTGACATGTGAGATGATGCGTGATGGATCGCAGAAGAAGTGCAGAATCACTTTGCGAAATCATTCTCAATTTTCATGGATGTTAAAAGTGTTTTCAACTTCGTACTCCTACAGTATAGTGCTCGTCTTACATACTGAAATAATTTATATTCTTACCTAAGACCGTAAACGGTTTACATTGGATATGATGAATGATGTGTCAAAACTTGAAGCTGAAGCGTGTAAAGTTTAACCTTACACAGCTTTGATGTTCGATTGATGCTAAAATTTCACGAATATGAGCACAGGGCTCTCGTGTTCAATTACTGATGGCATAGAATATGCAGGATGAGCTAGCATAAGATCCGATTTTTGAATTTATCTCGATAAAATCCTTAATGAAAAAATCTACAATTACCGCTTATGAGCCATTTCCATCTCGAAAATTCATCGAATTCTCAAATTTCTATGGCAACTACAAGCTCCGTTTATTCTTGAGCATAGGCATAGTTGTTTTCTACCCGGCGCAAAAACCAACGTTTGGACCAAGTATACCTGTCAGCTATACAATGTTATTTTATTATGATAAATTCATGATGTTCGCGAATTTATTCAGCAGCCAAAAGTTCAAGCGACCATCACAATATTTGCAATTTGCCAATTTAAGCGAAGTTTTGTAGCTTGACGACACGCTCTGTATTTTATATTGTGTGTATCTAGCTGGAGAGCACTCAGATAAATAATAGATAGCCTAAAACCCTATTCCTTGAAGATGCGGAACTGGTTGTGCTGCTGGAGGGATGAGAAGGAGCGGAAAAAAGGTAGAAGGGAAGAAAAGGGGAGAGAAGGAAATGGCACAGAAAATGATACAAGGACTGTAAATGGTTCCATTCCATTTCATTAGGGAGCAAGAAAGGGCGAAAGAAAGTCAGTGAAAGTAGCTTACCTTTCTCAGATAGCATTACATAACACCGAACGTCATGCTATCCCATCTAAACCCTCAAAAGAAAAAGAAAGGCAACCGAAGGAAATGTTTACATTTATTTTATAGAAAAGGGAAAGGTTGGAACGGTGTAGTTGCAGTTGCAGTAGCAGCGGTAGAACAGAGGATGTCCTCGCACAAATAACACATCCCTATCCATATTTTTAACATCTAAACTTTCACTCTCGTTCATTCAGCCACCCAGAATATCTCTGCCTTCCCATTAGTATGTTAAGGTCAAGATTCTTCTTAAAGTAGCGCATTGAATCTGTTGAACGAGCCCTCCACGTTTGCCTTCGCTGGGCGTTCTATTGATTTAACCTAGCAATACGTTGAGCAATCAGACAATTCCGGTGGCAAAAAGGAAGCCTTTGTTTTCATCTTAATTCATTTAGGATGTGAGATGGAATTGAAAACAATTTTTAAAAAAATATCAACGTGAAATACTAGGAAGCCGATGAGTCACATTTATTCACTGGATAAGGTGCATGCGTTTCTATGTTGTAGAAATACGGCAAGTCCATTTCACATTTAAGCCGCGGATTTACTTACCATATTGAACAATGTACAAACACGTGCATCCACTTGTTGTATTATGTGACACCTGATTTGTGCCCATTTCTTGGGCATTCACAGTGCATACATCCATGAATGCATAGAAACCTAGCTGTACGCTGAATACATAGAATGTTATGATTTGCGGCTACATGCGTATGCATGACACATTGTTTTGAATCATTCATAGAGTTGATAATTAAATCTCTCGTGCATTATTAAGAAAATTACCGTTTATTCAGAAAATAGGAAATTTGACATAAATAAATGTTTTTGAGAAAGTAATCTCCGCAGCCAAGAAAGAACAACGTCTTGACGTCTTTGTTGAATCTTGAATCTCTCAACACAGGAAAGTGGACGATCAGGGTAATACATTTTGAGTTTTCTATGCTGTCCGTTTGTTAATTTATTGCAATAGTTTTAAATTTATGTGAGAGTTTTTTTTTTGAACATTTGAAGCATTGTACTGCTGCGGAAATTGTAAATTTAATTCCATACTGATTTTAATTAATTTGCGATGCGCAGCAGCGAATTTTGCTCAAAACTTTCTTAAGTGGGTAAATGTACATGAACAAATAGCAAAATTCCGAATTTAGTAAGTAAGTAAGTTTGGTTTCATCCGGTGTCATCAAGTTGACACTGCATTCCTAAGCTGACTTCAACAACTGTACGAATACTTTATTTCCACCGTCTTTCTCCGCGTATGTTTATGTGAATCACCTCGCTATTTCTCCCTTCTTGTTTGGCTTCTTTTCCTTTTCCTTTTGTGAGAAGAAGCGACTTTTATTTTCTCTGCCTTCCTTCCTGCAGGCAGGGCAATGGCCAATCCATTCAACCTTTTACTCTCTCTTCACATGTGGATTAGATTGAATTGCAGAATGGGCTGAACGTACTGTGCAAGTTCAAAGTTTATACATATGCGTAAACTGGGATCAGAGCTCGGAGGCAGAAAATTGGCTATTGACAGAAATCAATAAAATCGTAATTTGGTAATAATTTGTTTAAGGTTTAATTTGAATGCTGAAGTAGATTGAAATACAATATTCATCCTAATTCATTCATCGCTTCACATGGAATTGGTAGACAAATACAAAAATATTTGACTACAAGCCATTAGAGAATAAACGTTGGTTTGATTGGTCCCCCCGTAACAATGCAGACCTGTACAATCGTTAAGATGTCCATTTCATGTCAAAGCGTTCTCAGTTCCATAGAAGGCTGAATATAAAATAAAATTTTTATGAAAGGGGATTACTGACTGGAGCACATTATGAGAACTTGAGTTCGTGAGAGATAATGGGATTGATTAATGAGATACTTGTCCTGTTCGTGATCCTAAACTGTCGTCACTGTCAAGGTTATTGATCTAATCCCATCACCTTCGTGACAAGGTTGTTAGTTGCCAGATTTTTCAACGTTCTTCCGACTCACATCTAAAAGCCAAATTATCAACGAACATCAATATATTTTTTTTTACTATGAAAATACTAAACCCCGTCGTTGTCATTGGTTGCAAAAGTTCAGAATTGAGGATCGTATCGTGATCAAATAACAACGTAACAAGATGACTGAACTTATACTTAGCATGAATCGCGTCTTCGACAACCGGTGGTAGTATTGGCAGTAAAATTGAAAATATATCTAGATAGTTTAAACTTGTCTGTAAACGTTTCGAGTTTCGTTAAATAAAAAAAGAAGTAGTTGCCCGAAGTTTAACTTGTCTATTTAGTTGATTTTACAATTTTTGAGAATAATTTTCAGTTTTCATATTTTATTGGTTGAATTCAGGATTAGGATACATGTGGTAACCGCTGACGAGGAAAATTACATGGTAACCACTGACTCGTCCATGGTAGCCACCCGTTAATTCAGGTTAAATAAGGTATTCCGAAACGCGCGCAAGTGGTATTAGTTTCAAATTCAAAATGTGTTCACAGATCTTTGAAGGTTTTGCAATTTTATGAATATGCTGCTTGATCTATCTTGATGCCTTTCTAAAAGATTTGCATTTTTACGAAGTAGCTAAACTTGGTTGTATTTACTGACCACATGTTTTTACTCAAAATTTTTATGTGGAAACCGAGTTTAAAATGAAAGACACAGATCAGAAATAAAGCATAATTGAAACGGTCAAATAGTCTTCAGGTATTTTGCAAATACATACAAGGCTCCCATTTATTTGTTAAAATAATGTCTGCTTAATACAAAATGTTTTTCCAAAGGATCAAGTGAAGTAAGAAGTAAGTTACATCCACATAGTTTGCTAATTACTAGAACATGTCAGATCAGAACAGGAAAAATATGATACTTACATGCTTTTGGGCGTATTTAAGTATATTACACAGAAGAATTCAATAAATTCAATCATAAAATAATTCACATTTTAGACAATACAAGTTGAGTTGAACTTTTAATACGTTGGCAACATTTACTATTGGAATGTCTTGGGAATATTCAGTGGAACAGTGGAAAGCGGGAAGTTTGTATGTGGAGAGAACATTGAGGAAACGATTTAATTAGCTCTCTGGACATAAAGCAATTGCGTCAACTCGTTGGCAGATTGAAAGGCCAGCAGAACTTCATTCTTTGCCAAATTCTTAGAATATCCGTTGTTGACCCGGATCAAGATACGTTCCAAGACAGTTTTGAACCATGCCACTATTTCAACGAAGAACTGCTTGATGGAATTCCAGAAAGTGTAGAGTTTGTGATAGAGATTCTGTTTGTTCTCCTCAAACATTTTCTTCATGACTTTCGTCGCGTATTTGTCAAGCTTTCGGACTTGCCCTTCAAACTTGCCGACGAACCGCTGGATCCATTTGATATTAGCCTCCATCGAAGCCCGGTCATCATTGACGTTAAGTGGGATCCCGTCCTTCACAGTTTGACAGACCCAAGATGCGATGTTAAAAGTTTCGCCAATGATGAACGGATGTTTATAGACAGAGCTAGTAATAGTTCCGGCTATGGTACGTAAGTACTCTCGCAGATATGTGCTTGGCACAACTTCCGACGAGACACCAGTAGCAGCCACAGAAGCAGCGATGGCGGTACTACTTGAACTTGACATTCTCCCGTTACTGCAATAAAATTAGAATTCGGGTTCGAGCATTTATTGAAAATTGTTAATTACTGCATCACTTTGTTAGGGCAAATACAAAATATGACCACAGTTTGGAATATTTGTTTATTGTGGAGTCGTAATTCAGCATTGCCGAATCTACGAATCAAAACACGCTTTAAAATCTGCTGCCAGCGCATAATGAGATGATCAAGGATTCAGAAAGTTCTACAAATTCGAAATTGGCAAAGTTCTTAAAAAGTATAATCCAATATAATCAAATTATTAAGAATAATATGCTTTTAAACTCAGTAATCAAAAAATATACTTGTCTTACTTGGTTCTGGGAACTTTTTGTCTTTAATGA
This sequence comes from Ceratophysella granulata, assembly GCA_034694905.1. NCBI lineage: Eukaryota > Metazoa > Arthropoda > Collembola > Poduromorpha > Hypogastruridae > Ceratophysella > Ceratophysella granulata. Next base: position 5,738 of record JAQFYU010000173.1, on the reverse strand, counting down.
AGAGTCGAATTCACCCACGGTTGCCACGGATAATCACTGTACTTAATTTTTACTCTACTTTAGATTAGCGTAGCTAGGATTTACCGAAACGGCAAGTGCTCTACTTGAGGTTAGGTTAGATGCGTATCTGCGGAAACTCGAAACGAGATCCTAACTTTGAGTAAAAATTGATATCTCGTAGTACCGTAATTTATTTCGTATTTTGAAACTCAGGAGACCCAAATCTGCTTCTGGTATGTTCGTTTTCTCTTTGAGATTCGTTTCACATATTGTTTACTTTTGATAATGGAAACATATGCAATGGCGTATTTCATTGCCATGGCAACAATAAAGTACAGGGGTTATCATGGGAAACCGTTTGTAAGTTTGACCCTTCATTGAGGACTCGTAATCGTAAAGTACCCAGTCTCAAGTAACACTATGTCTTCTGAAAGCAGTCAATAGGACAATTCTAACGACATATTGTTCATTGTATTCAGTTAGATGCCTCTGTAATACATAGTATTGTTCCATATGTTTGAGCACAGGTTGGTTTTTTCCCAATAAAAAAAAGAGTATTTTTTTGATTCTATATTTTCTGATTAAAGACCAATGAATTGAAGTAATTGTATCAAGAGGTGAACTTACATTGATGCTCAAGACGTTCAAAAATAGACGAGTAGTTCTAAACCTTGTACGTTCAGAAGATTCACGACCGAACAGATTGTCCAACTCCGCCGGGCGTAGTGGAGACGGGACTTGGAATAGGAAGGTATACGTATTACGTGCAATTATTCTGCGGCACTAGTTTTTAGCACCGACGACCGTTCATAGATTGTAGAACGAAGTTTGAATTCAAGGCACAGTCGTTTGATTAGAGACAAGTTGAAGGAATTGGCGAGCTGCCCACAATGATCCATGAAATCACTTTTATTCACTTGTCAACACATATTTATATTTACAGATGGAATAAACAAAGCATGCCTTGTTGTCAATAGCAACATTAAACAACCGTTTAAAATACCGAAAAAATGTAAAACCCAGTCAAGTAGAATAAAAATTATGAATTGAATGGTTAAATGTTACAAATATGAGAGGCGAAAGATATGTTGAGATTGATAGAAACCAGGGTAAGACCTGTATCCATGAACCAATACAAGAATTCAAGTTGACTGCTCTGGAAAAGCAAATTCGAAGTGGCTTCAGTTAAAGCATCAGGATAAAGACGAGTATATTTAGTGAACCAAACCAACTGTCAAACCAACCCATACTATGTATAACAATTCCTATAGGTGATGGCCATAATTTGATTTTGAATGGGAAGTATATCGTGGGTAGGGTCAGGGTCGATGCGTCGTAAAATATTAAAATCCCGAGTTAAAGTTGTGATTTGACTGCATTCATATTTTCCTTGTTGTACATTTAGGAAGCTGTCTAAACCTATTACTAAGATAGTTAGTACAATCAATTAAGTCCTATAGCGAAGGTACGAAGCTATTTATAGCCTTCCATGCCATAACAGCTAAACTAAAAACAGCTAAAGCCAAAATAGCTAAACCAAAACAGCTAAAATAAAAACAGCTACCACGTAATAACAGCTACGCAATAATAACAGCTAAACCAATAATAGCTAAAATAAATATAGCTACGTAGTAAAATAGCTACGCAGTAAAATAGCTACACAACAATAACAGCTTAAACTACTGATGGAATGAGTTTTGTTGTGAAACTGTTAGCGAATTAATTTTAATATACATTACATCTCGTTGCATGCATACATAATTAGAATTCGCCATAAAAATATAATTTTGTCTAATTATGAAAATAGCAAACAGCACTATAACTAAAACCTAACCAAACCTATTGCACAACCTAGAACTGTTCGTTGAAGTGAATTTTGGCTAAATAGAACATTGAAGTAGTATATGTTGCAAATTATTTAAGAAAAGGTAATTTCATATAAGATTGGTGCATGTAAACCATAACCAATTTGGTATTAATAGAGAATAGGATTAGACAGGTTCATTGAATGCAATAGTACGTGCATAATAGGTAATATTCTTTCGGGCAACATTGCACTCAGGTTCGGAAATGTTAGTGAATCAGAATATTGTGTTGTATTGTATTAACTACAATTTCCTTTGCTATTTCGGGAACCAATAAATATATACAAATATTTTATGGTGTATTGCATCTGACGAGATGTGCATAGATATATTCAAAGTAGTCAACAACACACACACAAAACAGTAGTTTTAGCTGTTATTATTGCGTAGCTATTTTACTGCATAGCTGTTTTTATTTTAGCTACTATTGGTTTAGCTGTTACTATTGCGTAGCTGTTATTACGTGGTAGCTGTTTTTATTTTAGCTGTTTTTGTTTAGCTATTTTGGCTTTAGCTGTTTTTAGTTTAGCTGTTATGGCGTGTTTCGATTTATAGTCCGAATGAGCGGCTGTACTCATTCAGATTATTGCTATCTTCCAATTCAATTTAAATTCAATTTTTGTATAGATCATCTCATAATCTTCATTTTCAATGTCGTAAGGGGATTGTTTAAGTTAGAGCTACACCTCAGTTACGGAATGTTAAGTACTTGAACTTAAGAACTGAACTATTTAAATCACTGACTTGGGCTAAAAAAATGACTTTGATTTTGCGATTTTGAGTTGGATGAAGTTGTTTGGTATATCTTGATTTTGACGAATTTCTAAAACATAATTTTCCCTTTTGAAAATTGCGATTTTAATATAAATTGGGAATTTAAGAACACAAATACATATTAGAAAATTTAGATCTTAAATCATGTACTTCCATTCCATTGCTTTTGATTTTGTGATTTGATCAACTTTTATTTTCGTATTCGTAAATAAAAATTAACTGATTTTGGCCAATGATTGTAAACATCATCATTTCGCAACTGATATTAACAATAATATTAACAATAACAATTAATTTTTCTAAGAAATGTTAGCTTTCCAGCTCCCTATCAAGAGCTACTCTATGTTAATTGATTACTCCATGACCACGATTAAAAATACTTGCAGTCTTCTCGTAAGAGATTCAAAGCACAATATTTTAAACAGTATATTGATCCACAATTAGAAAATTAGATACTTATGATCATTCACGCTTCATATGTTCGAAATATTGCTATTTGCCAATTTTATTGGGTTGAATAAAAAAGAGCTAAATACACATACCTTTAGTTACTTATACAACGTTAATTTAACTTAGGGTAATAACTACGGAATATAAAGAATGTGGTTACTGGGGCATTTAAATTGATCAACATTTCATTTGGATAATAGCATCTTTGAAGTGCATTAGATTAGTGCATAGACATGACACAGAGCACATTGTGCATTGCAAATTGCAAATACATGAATTCATCTGGCACACAATATTGACTTGAACCATACACATACAGATATATGTACATGCTGTGTAATGCAGTTATTTAAATCAGCGTATCGTACTTCTGACAATGAAAATGGATTCAAAAGTCCTTTTTTATTTCACCGTATTTGTATAGTAGTTTTGCTTCACATCAGTAATCTCCGGAGTTGAGTATGTAATTGATTGTACCTGTTTTACAACACTTTTTCTTGCATTCCAACTTCTGCTAGCTTGAATTTATGAATTTGACTACTCGCACCTGTGCATTACCTTTTCGAGGTAATATTATTATTAACATATTGATCTTAGACAACATTCCAACGGTCGTCGGAGCATTCCATGAAGGAGCATGACTACAATAGAATAGAATGTTAATGCGAATATCCTCATCTTGATCAAGTCCACCGAGGTGGTCCTTAATTTGTTGAAATTGAATTCTGGTAGGATTTTACATCCATGAAATTGACATTTCTGTGGAAACCACTTACTTCGTGTCCGGTAATAAACAAACACTTGTTCTTGAGTGGCCTTGACTGAAGAGAAAAGTCAGAAACCGCTGCTAAGGCTAAACTTTCTTGGAATTCTCTTTTCTCACTCCCTGCATGCATTGCATATTAGGCTTCAGCTCATTCAAACGCGCATTCCCCAAAAACCATGACTGTGTGCAGAGTTTGAGATGAAAAAAAGTTTGCACGTTCTCCGTAGGATTTCGCTCTTCCGTGAGTAGAGATGAGATGACGACACAGATAGCTTCACTTAAGTATACGTGCTAAGGCTGAGTCACTGAGTCACTCAAGGTAAATATAGGCTTCTGTTGTTGGTGAGTGAGTTTGTGCAAAGGATGAGGTCACAGTTTCTGCAGAGCTGTAACTGCTGTGCCGAGGTCATTCCAGTCATAACGTTGTCCTTCGAGTCATCACATTGAGTGACGTAGTCCAGGCACAACTGGAGTCTGCTAAACCCAATTTTAAGGCTCTGAGGTTGAAGTAAGGATGCTCTGTCGCTTCTGGCGTCGCTATTGTTTCAAATTTGCAGATGTTAAATTAAAAGTCATTTATCTATGAACGCTTAAGTAGCATGATGACAGGGAAGGTCGAAAAAACGATTTAAATGAAGTTGCACCCGGCGGTACAAGTCTAATTGAAAATTTCCGATATTTAATTGTTTCCAAAATGCTTTAGAATAAATATAAATGCTTTGAACAGAATTTATCAAATTGTAATGAATGCGTTGTATTTCGTTTCGGTTCTCAATTTCTCGATCTGAATCACCATGGCATACATTGCCACCTCAAATTTTGTCCAAATTTCCGGCTGAGTTGAAGTTGTATTTTTTTGTATCAATGAAACTAGATTTTTAACAATTGTATTTATTAAATGTCATTATATCTATTTCTAGCAATTTTATTTACTTTAATTTCATTATATTTATTTCTAGCAATTTTATTTAGTTTAATTACAATACATTCAATGCTCGCCATTTTATTCATTTCAACGCCTTTTTATATCCACGTTATTCTGTATATTTCAACGAAATTTTGTATTTTACACCATTTTCTTTATGCCAGCGACGTTGTATATTCCATCACATTTTATTCATTTCAACGAGTTTTTTATATTCCACGCCATTCTATCTATTTCCATGATTATTAAATTCCATTTTTAGCCAGATTCCACTTGAGTTGTCTTCCAGTAATTCATTAATTGCCCGGTTAGTCGCCTCCCTTTTCAAATTTCCGAGTATATGGAAAGTAGAAATTCGAATCCACTTTTTTTTTGTACGAGTAGAACCGAAGTGTTTAATGATTAAGTATAAATCTTAAGCCAGTCGTAAATCCAATAAAAGTGTTTTTCGTCTAGAGAACATGGTGCCATGAAAGGAGAAGCTGTATCCAAGTGTTACTCGACACGTTCTGCCATATACTTATATTGCATGTAATCTAGACTTAATTTTGGCTTCTTTCAATGTTTTTTGCATTTCGCATGGAATGAAGCTCAACGAGTGAAACACTCAGGCAAGCATGTGTATCATTTACTACATGTGTTATTGTGGAACCCCAAAAAAATGAATTATGTAAGTAAGGCAGTATGAACACAGAAGAACGAGTTGAGATTTTTACTGCTTCGGCCGCTGCTGAGCAGATCTTCCCTATTCCTACCGTTGTACTGCCGCCCATAGATGGGCACTTGTTAGGCCCTCCGGCCCTCCGAGCCAACTTAGGCCAGGATTCGCCTTTTACGCAGTTTGGGACTTTTTGCTGCGTAAAACGCAAAACTGCGTGAAATGCGTGAAATGCGTAAAATGCGCGAAATGCGTGAAATTAGCTGATTGGTCCAGAATCTAAAGCGGGTGTCGCCGAAA
>JAQFYU010000172.1:0-30191 GCA_034694905.1 Ceratophysella granulata | reverse complement strand
AATTAAGCTTCCGTTGATACCACTTTACATGCAACTCGTGCGTCTGCTTCGGGAAAAATTAGTGACGGACAGACAGACGGACAGACAGGACCATCCCATAAGACCTTTTGGTCTAAAATCCATATAATCCAACATTGATTTTAAGCTTCTGAATTTATGACTGGACAAACAAAACTCACGCTTTTGGAATCTAATATGAAGATAACCTAATTTGAAAAAAAGCTTTATAAATTCTTCCATTTATATATTACACGCCAAATAAAAAACTAAATCAAATATAAATAGTAATTGACACGCATAAATTGCTATATAGTTCAAGTCTCTTTAATGACGTTACATTAAGAAATATGTCGGCCCACAGGAACAAAATCTCACACATTTCAAAATTTTGTCTATAAAAATGTGGACATAAAAAATACAGGTACGGTACAGGTCCGGTTTTACAAAAAAAAATCATATTTCATACTATTTAACGCAATTTGCAATCAAATCTCCGCCAATGCAAATTAGACGCAATGTTTCAAATTGTGAATCCATAGCCTTGGTCTCCAAATTGCATATCGACCACTAATCCCATCTGTGTCTCATTAGTCCAACCTTGTTCCCAAGTATCAATATTGCAATTACGCACAGGATGTTTCTGCATCGCATCTCCGCTGTATGTATGCATGCACATCTGTAAACTATCGTATCGTCCCCAGTTCCCACCATTTATCCCCGTTGTCTACCCATTTTTTTACCAATTTTCTCAAATTGCATTGGGACAGGTGAAGAAGAAGTGAGTTTGGTCGGGTCTCGGGTCGGATGTTGTGCACGTAGTCCATGCATGGTTACTTACACCTTCTCAACTGCATGTGCCAAAATGCAGTGCTAAAAGGGAGAAAAACATTGCGTCTTCACTCTGAAGATGGCCTTTCGAGCGTGCAAAACTTCAGGAGACCCAGACGATGCAGCAGTCGGGAAAATTGGAGTCAAGTCAAGGCTTGGCTTGGGCTTATGGATTCCCTGTCTCGTTCCAACTCCACATCGTCTCTCTCCTCTGCGGTATTCCTAAATGCAAAAGAGCAAAAAAAAAAGTGTATGCATGACTAGGAGGTATGCGAATACGAAATTGCGAATCCGATTCGTGCGAGTGAAAAAAAAAAGTAACCTCAGAAGGCTGATAGGGTAAAAAATGTTTATAATACTTATATTGCTAAAAACCTAGAGTATACAGTATAGCCAGGTGCCAGGTTCGTCTGATCGACTTGTCTAGCTTTTGTATTGTAACACGTTCACTTAGCTTTGGCTAGGCTGTTGAGGGACCAGACGAACTTGAATTAAGTGTAACGCGACAATTGGACTTGGAAAATTGAGTGGATACTTTGAGTTATGCGTTAGTGTAGGTTATGCTATGCAAAGTAAAATTCAAATTATATTACTTTTACATTCTGTGATTTGTTGCATACAAAATCTAAATAGTTAGGTAATTTGATAATTTGTGAAATGTGAAATTTGTTTTTTTGATAATAGTGGATTCTAAATTGATGGCATCTGCATAAAATTTTGTTAATTTTTGTGGATAAAAAATATGTGTCTCAGAACGGCAGCTAATTTCAGTGATGTTCGTTGCATGTTGTAATTGAGCAATGTGCCAGTCAAATATTGAGTAGTACAATTAATTATTGAAACTAGATATGAACAAATATATAGATTCCACGCCAAGTCCGAACCGAAGGTCTTTCCACTTGATGTTAGATGTTAGTATTAAAATGAATCTAATCTAATGAAAATGTAGTTTGTTTTAATAAACTGTCGCAACATATAAGTAGAGGCAATTTAATAAGAATAAGTAATAGGATATAAGTAAAATAATTAAGCTGCTAAGCAGCAGGAAACAGCTGTTATTCATTAGAAAGCAGTTGCTTAGCAATGAGAACCAGTTGCAATACACTTGGAAGCAGTTGCTAAGCAGAAGGAAGCAGCAGTTAATTATTTTAAAGCAGTTCCTATGCAGTTGAAAACAGCTGTTATGCATTTGAAAGCATCATGCAAAAGTACTAATATAAATTTTTAATAAAGTTTGCCTTTCATTTAATATAAAAAATTGAAACCCAAATTTTTTAAATTATAAATCCTAATTAGTTAAATGTAAATTAATCGAAAATAGCATTTATTAATATTAATTTAATTTTAATTAATTAAAATTCAAAATTTTGACATTTTGAATCCTAATCACATGTGAATTATTATTCTTACATTTATGAAGGTCAGTTTAAAACAAATTAAGTAATTGAATCCTTCATTTTCAAATTATGTATTATATTATATATTATTATATTATATACTATCATGTAAATTATATGTAAATTGATCGCAACTTAAAATTTTGATTTCTAATTACACTTGCTCAGCCTTGAATTTCATTTGCATATAGCGCATGGGTGCTACTATGTGTAAATTGTGTCGTTAGATGATGATAGAGTATAGCTTAGAAGTATCAATATATTTCTCTAATTTGAATCAATTAAGCATTAATTTCGATGATTAATTTAGCATTGAATGACGTGGTACAACCTAGCTCTACTAATCCGAAACAAAACTCGTATAACCTAACATAACAAAAGTAAACTCTTCTAAACAAACGTTACGAGATATCCAGCCCATTCCAACCACTACGTCCCAATTGTCGTAGAACACAAAAATCAGAAAATAAAATATTTATTATTACGTGAATGATAAACAAGAGTCCTTTTTCCGCACTTCTATCTATATGCATAGTCTCATGTATCCATGCATGTATACACACGTCCCATTCCCAGTAGTTTAGTCTTCCACCTAATCCTCATTAAAGTGTGTATTGACTGAGTCTAATAAAAACGTTTTATATATATATGTATATATACACAAAACACATACACCATTCCCTCGTCTACCCGCTATCACTATTTAATTTCTGCACACACTTTGCACACAACCCATTTTGGATGGTTCAGAGGAGGCGGGGCATGACGCCGGAGTGTGTGCACCTTCATAAGCCTGCACAATCTACTTTAGCCCAAGCTCCACCAGACTATGCAATTCTTCCCTTCACTTCAGAAAAATGGGCTCAAATGTGCGTAAACTGCATCAGGATTAAATAACTGTGAAAATCCCTTCGTCAAATCTACAGTTTACAATTTACAATTTTCCAACATGACTTATAGCTACCCTCAACATTTGAGATTTGAGAGTCACTGCCTGAATCTTTGAGTCTCAGTTCTTTGACAGGAGGATCCGGCTCAACCTGAAATTCCCCATGCACTTTGAACAGCAAGATTTTAAAGTAAAAGTTCAATAGCACTTCCCAATGTTTGGGCATGTTCTCTCGTATATGCCATATGCCCTACACCGTACACCTCTGCACTCTCCTCTCTCCACACGCTTGATTTTTTTTTTCTGCAACATGCGAAATGCCTCGCAAAAATTCCACCAGCCAATAAAAGCCTCAGTCGTTAATCTACTCCGAGTTGAGGCTTCGGCTTCGGCTCATCTCTTGATCCATGCTCCTGCCTCTAGTTCATCTGTATAATGAGGAAAAGTGGTAATGGGAAGTGTTTAAGTTATAAATATAGTTCCCATTCCAGTTCCCTATAGGAATATTGACATGGCGAGGAAGTGCGTAGTAAGAGTCCTTGAGCCACTGAGTCGCATACGTCGTTCCTGAGGCCGCTCGTCAGATCCTAGACACTAGATTCTAGATATCTCCTAAAATTGGCCACTAGGACCTCAATCTGAAAGCCTCCCATCCCATGCCTCGCCAGCTGAGGAAGAAGCGAGTTGAAGTTGAGAGAGGAGCATAACCTTGGTAGGCCTCGTGCAAAAAAAAAGAAAAAAAAAGAAGTGAATTTTTCGCACACACCTCCTACTCCAATCCCCTCCCTTCACAGAGCCGCGAGAGTCCCTGTCTCTAGGTTAGCCTGACCTTCAAACTGAGTTTATTTTTTTTGCGAGAGCGTGAGTCCGTCGGGGGGGATATACGCATGCGATGCAGTTTTTATTATATTCCGTAGTCCTAACCCGCCTTTTGCCATTTTCTGAGTACTCAGGCTACTGAGGCTGGTGCTGGATGCGTATCGAACCAAGGAACGCATAGGACCCGTCGTCGTCCGTCTAGACGATTATTCCCAATGTCTAAAATCCCTCCTATTACACAACCTGCACTGCCACTCAGTACTATGGCCAAAATGCTCCTCATGCTGCTGCTGTACTGTAGTTAAGCCCGAAGCTACCAGCAACCTACAACACCAGCCGTTTCCTTCCCCCAGACCTCGTCGAGCCGAGTAGCAGAGAACATTATTTCTTCCAGATTGAGAACCCGTGGGCCGACAACAGTGTCGGAATTAAGAGAGAGACGACGACGGGAGGCTCTGCTGGGCTGGACAAGCCGTAGCCACCACGAACCACCGAACCACCGAACCACCATCATCACCACGACCTAACTTCCTGAGGGCCAAGCCAGGCCAAGCCAGGCTCCTTCAGACCTTGGCTCCCAAAACCTTCATCCCCAATTTTATCCACGTTTGGCCCTGAGTGAAAGGAGTTCAGGCCAAACCAAACCAAACCAGTGCATTTTTTTTTTTGGAGACTCGGTGAAAGGCTTTTTTCCCATTTGCTTTCACCATTCCCTCCGCATCAGTCGAGGAGACAGGACGGTAGACAGAACAGAGGGCTACAACACTACAACACTTCTGACCTTCACCACCGAGGAAAAGAAAGTTCTTGGGCAAGGACTTTTTCCTTTCTCTCTCTCTCTCCCTCTTTTTTTTTTTTTTTTGAACTTGAGTTGAAAAAGTTGAACTTTTATTTTGGGGAGTTCATTTTGTAATTTATATTTTGGAGAAGGCCTGGGAGCCGGGACTCTCCCAAGGAAAAATACTCAAAGATAGGGTCAAATATGAATAACCCATTATTGGGTCATTTCCGCCGAATGGATGTACCCAGCTCCTCGGCGGCACCCAGTCCTGAGAGCCTCTTCAATGTTCATTGGGATGACTTCAATCGGGTGGTCGTGGACTCACTCTGGGCTCTCCTGGCCGAAGAGTCCCTGACTGATTGTACTCTGGTAATTCACATTTAATAATATTTAATTTTTTATACATTTTTAATTGAAATATGGTTGTGAGCTGTGTCTTTATCAAATTTTAGCTATTGCGATGAATTTTGAAAAGTTTTCCAATATTTTCTGAATTATTTCTACTGGCGTTAATCTGCACTAATTATAATTTGAAAGTATTTTAATTTGCAAATATTTTAGAATTTCCTAAATCTAGTCAGATGAGACTAATTTACTAGAATATAGCTTTAGGCATTTTCGATAAACTACTTTCTTCGTGTGAGAAAGCGATTAGGAAATCCAATATAGGTCCGACATCCGACAAGAAACCTGCATTGGGGAAATATTTTAAACATACTCCTTCTTACTAATTTAAATGGAGCTAATTTAAGCAAATTGAAATTTTAATGTAAACTGTTTTAGGTGGATTATTCGATTTAATTTCAGGTTGTGTAGTTGTTTAATTAAATTTATATACATAAATGAAGAAGATTTTAGAATTGCATTTGCGGATAAGGTGATGTGTCAGGATGATACAGGAATATTTTGTTTGGCTAACGTTGAAATACGCGCGTTCAGAATCTCCTTTTTTTGAAATAGCTACTATCCGAACCGGAAGTTGACAAGATGTGGGCACGGAATATTAAACTGACGTTAAAATTAGATGAATAATTAATTTCTAACAGTTTTTGTATATTTTTTGCGAGTGGAATCAGACATTTCAATAGCTGAACGTTTTCAGAGTTGATCTTATTGCTTAACACAGGATTTTAAAATTCTATTTTAAGTTTGAACAGAATACAATGTAGCCCGCCATTTAAACCTTGTTTGAAATAAGTTGTTTGAAAGTACGCAAACGATTTAAACTTAGATTGTGGCATTCTGTATTCTGTACAAGAATATGAAGTTGATGAACCGTATTTAAAATAAAGTGGGCACTAGCCTGTTAACATATACATTCTGCATGACTTCATTTTTCCATTCGTCAAAGCAAGGGCTTGGTTGTCATGCTTAGGTCAATGTGAAGAATCCAAGACACTCGGTTGCTATGCAACGAAAACGAATTCACCGAACATTTAAACGTTGCCATGGTTCGCCATTCAAATCAGTATTGATTTAAGCCAAATCCTTGCAATTTTGCTTATAAATTATCGCTGTTGCTAGGGGGAGTTCTCCATGGCAACGTAATTCCAATTTTTTTATGAACCTGGTAATTGATCTATAATCCGCTTGAAAAATCTGAGGAAATCCAGATAGATGAGCCTCCATTAATCTGTAACATATTATGTTCAAAGAAGTACATATAATTTCCATGGATTTCGATTTTCCGGTGTCAACTAATTTTCAAAAAGTGTGACAAACTATCGTTTCTGCACTGCATAGCAATAATAATGCATAGCAATAATAAGAATAATAGCAACTTAGTATCTGAATTAATTTATTAAATTTCCAACTTCCATTAAATTAAAGTCACAGACACTGACGACGTCTAGTCATGCATTGTTCTCAATATTGATTGTACTTGATAATTGAGCTGTCTAGTATTCCGCTTGCAGTTCCGCTAAAACATATACAATGCAACTTCTATTTACCACATTTTGTGTTCTGAACAGGTCGTTAGCCCTTCGGAACACGTTCAAGTCCACCGGGTTGTATTATCTGCAAATTCTCCCTACTTTCGTTCACTCCTTCAGGCTCATTCTCAACATCCGAATCCCATTATTATTCTCCAAGACGTCTCATATTCAACTCTCAAGATGCTCGTGACGTTCATGTACAGGTGAGACAGAAAGACTCCATAAGGCCCAATTGCTATTAAGTTATTCAGACCTCCTCTCATTAATTATAAATTCGAAGGACTGCATTTCACTCTATCTAATTTGAAAACAACTGTTCCATTGATTTTTCTTGGAACCTTCCAATGCTCCAATACTCGAATTTTGAATTTAAGAAGCCAGGAAGGCTGTAATATTCCATGTCTTCAATTTATTTGGGACGTCTTACCCATTAGCTGTTGGACTAGAAGCGAAAGAGGGTGCATGTATAGATAATGAGTAGGGGAAGTTCATATGCACTAAGAAACGGTCGAAATATGCATTAAATATGCAACACAAATCCCAATAATGCACTAAAATATGTAGCAACTTGTATGCAAAATGTAAATTGAGAAATTAAATTGCTCAAAAGTTAAGTTTGGTCAGCCACGTTGTAAATTTCGAGAAAAAGATGTTGAAAAAATAAGTAACGGCAGTTTTTGAAATTCCAAAACCAGCTATTTTTGTCAAAAACCGAAAACTTGCCAAAATAAATTTGAATAAACAGAACTAGTGGAATAAAAAATGCCTTCAAAAAGCGGCAAGATTTGCAGCAGAAGTTCAAATATATGTAAAGAAACTTCAAAATATTCACTAAAATTCTAAAAAGGAGAAAATATGCAAATAAATGCTGCGCCAAAAGCTCACAAAAATATGCAACAAAAATTATGCACCAAAATATGCACTAAAATATACAGCAAAAATTATGCACCAAAATATGCGCTAAAATATGTAACAAAACTTATGCACCAAAATATGCATTAATATATGTAACAAAAATTATGCACCAAAATATGCGTTAATATATTCAGCAAAAATTATGCACCAAAATATGCGCTAAAATATGTTACAAAAATTATGCACCAAAATATGCGCTAAAATATGTAAAAAAAATTATGCATCAAAATATGTATAAATTTTATGCAAAATATTCAATTGAACTACGAAGAAGCAAAGATTTCGTCAACCAAGTTGCAGAAACGCAAAACATTTTGAAAAAATCAAAAAATTCAGTCACTGCAATACAAGATATTGGCAAAAATCGAAATCCCACAATTTTTGAATATACATAAGCACACTAGTATTCACTGGAAAAAATACCTTCAAGAAATGTCACAACATTCGGTAAAAGAACACAAATACGTTTTAAAACATCAAATTATGCACAAGAATTATAAAAACCTCAAAGTATACAAATATGCACTAAAACCTCCAAGTATGCAAAAACTTACAACAAAATTCAAAACTCTACAGCAGCGACCTCTCGAAAAATACCTTTTTGCAAAATAAACCGTCCCCTACTATTGACAGTCGGGAAGTAGTTGTTGCAGGCGTCTCAATCCATTTTTGATACTCACTTGATTAAAGTTTTATTGACTTTTTTTTCAAATGTCGGCCTTTTCTCAACCTTCCACAAGGAATGCAAAACACAAGTCTATGGTCAGGTATTTGTAGAAAAATATTTGCATAGATACTGCAGTCCATTATTTCCCATCGTTAAGTCCAATCATAGAGAATAATGTAACATTGTATCATTGTAAGCTGTATGTGCTAATTTTAATGCACATGGAACAGCTACAAATTATGCTCCCCACGTGGAGCTGGCATGAGCTTTTTGATGTTTCTACCGGAACTTTCAATTGCTAATTGTTTCAGGCTTTCAATTTGATACGATTTGCCATTTGATTGGACATAATTTAAAATATTAAATTGATAAACACGGAAAATTGTTAAAATTGGCATGTCGGGTAGATCCTTGCCCCTGATTTCAAAATTTGACATGCTTCTGCTAACATTTCTCATGTTGGCCCATTCACTCCAGGTTTCTGCTGTCTCCGGAGAAAAACCGAGTATACGATTTTTGCAAATTGCAAAATGCAGGTTGAGCCTCGGCTTATGAAACCTCCTTTTGCTTACTTATTCATACTCGGCCCTCATACTAATTTAGCCGAACCAGACATAGAGTAATATCTATTGATTAGTGAACTGTCTGAGCCAGAACCAATTATTTGCCAAAAGAGGTAGCATATCTGCAATCAGGTTGCGGGTTTAGCAGTTGGCAAAGGATGGGAAAAAATTAGAATAATAATAATGGTTGCATTGAACCCTTTTGGCCTGACTGCGTAATGAGGAAGATGGCACGAGAATGGTTTGGAATGATTTCATAATTAGTCTCAATTGTTTCGTTTTTTTTTTGTTCATGTACAGAGGTCAGGTCTCAGTCACGTCGGATGAAATGACGAATTTACTCAAAGCCGCTGACCATCTTCAAATCATTGGGCTCACGCAGACCCGCCAATCCCCTGTCAACTTTCTACCCACGCCCACCACGCCAACGGCCCTGAGCGGCGTGAGCAGCAGTGCGGGTGGCTCAGATTCAGGGACCTTGCCCGGTGGTGGCTCAGCTACGGTCGAGGCTCAACAAGTCTACTCGAAGAAGGCTAGGATTCTGGAACAGAATAAAAATGCAACTTCGGCTGCCATTGCAACTACGAGTTCGACGGGGACGATTGTGAATAATGGAAATGCCTCCACGGCTTCCTATAATAGTCGAGATAGGGATTATGAAATGGCGGGCGAGAGGGCTGAGGAGCAGCAGAGTCCATTGGTAATTTTGACAATTTATTTGGTTTGATTAATTTAAGGTGAATTTATATGAAATTTAGTCATGTTTTTAAGTCAAAATGCAAAGTCTGAAGCAAAACGGATGATTTGCAAAAATCCGTAATAGCTCCAATTAAATTTTTAAAGCAAATATCACAGTTGCTACGACAGTTTTTCCATAGCAACGTAATGCTAATTTGCAGCATCTTTTGAAATGACCTGTAATCAGCTTTAAAAATCTGAAGAAAAAAATCAGCTACAAAATGGATGACAATTAGCGATGCATGTCATTCTATGCATGTGCGAGTGCTACACCAGGATACCTATGATGCAGGCAGAGGTGTGTGGCACTGGTACCATACTCGAATTATGGAAGATTAGCTAATTTTTCTGCGAGTTGGAAGTGATTAAATAATTATAAAGACCGTATACTAGTATGTCGAAGGGGGAAATTTGAAGTAGTGAGTCGGTAATTAATGTAATTATATTTCTGTGTCTTTGCAGTCATTAAAGAAGGAAGACGAGAGTGAGTCGAATGATTGGGAGGATAAGCATGGAATGGAGGAGCATAATGTGTCGGTAAGCGGAAATACGGATTTCCTATGTATTTACTCTTCTCAGAAAAGTGGCTGGAAGGCTAAAACTCCAGAGTCTCAACTTCATTAGTTGTAGGCTAGGGCCTGGTCTCATTTGGCTCAAGTCAAACATGCACTTCTCAAGGTTTTCAAACCGGAAGGATCACATGGGTTCGACCTTGAGCTAGAGAAATTTTGCAGAAATTGTCACAATTGTTGAAAATTTTGACATTAAACAGAGTGCGAATTTCAGTACATGCTTTTAAAATCAAATATTGGTTATTCGGTATATTGTTCTTAAAATTTGCGAATCACGATTTTGCGAATTTGGTCAGTCATGAGTCATGACACGTGCTTCAGCATTTCCAATCTGCAGCGTATTTCTAAGTAAATTAAAGTTCAAAATTTTGGCTTTACCTTTCACTTTTTAATTTTTGGAACCAAAGTCAGACATATCCTTAAAAAAGGAATTCTACAAAATTGAAATCTGCACAAAATGCATACAAAATTTGACCGGATTCGTTTTAAAATTCTATCATTAAAATGACGCTTTAAATTATCTTCTCCTTATTTGAAAGCGCCTGAGTCAATTTTCCGCTATTAAATTGAAACTTGGCGGTAACAAATAAGTATTGGGCACTAAACTCCTTGTTGTTTGGTTGAATTCAGGATTAAGAAACACGTGGTAACAGCCAATGGTAGCCACTTGCGCGCGTTTTGGAAAGGCTTAACCTAAAGTAACGGGTGGTTACCATGAACGAGTCAGTGGTTACCATGTAACTTTCTTCGTATGTAGTTACCGAGAGTACCTTAATCCTGAATTCAACCGTTTTTCTAATTATTTACAAAGCAAAGCAGCTATTTATTGGCGCTAGAAAACGCGGTAACGCCAAATTTGTGCTTTTTAACGCCGTTTTAAATGTTAAACCGTATAATATTCATTTTCCAGTAAATTACAAGCCTTTCGAATGAAGTATATTGCATTAATTGGTTGAAATATAGCAGATTAGCTTCTGATACCTGGGCAGAGCTGCCGAGATCAGTTATTGCGAAATTGAAGCGGATTCTAGTTGAATTTAATTAAATAAGAATGAAGGGAAGAGGAGAAAAGGAGACGGTGAAAGCCGGCCGGCTTTCTCCACCGACTTTTTCCTCAGACATGGAGAGAGTCGTGGGAAAGTGTAGTGAACTTGGGTTGCAGACTTTCCCCAGTCGTCCTGCGCCCCCGACTTTTCTCTCGACCAAAGTTGAACTTGCACGTGGAAGTAGTTCATGTAGCATATAATGACTTTGTCTCGAGAAAGAGTTATGTCTGGAATGAGCGGAATCCATACTTTCTCTTCCTGCTCCCAGCTTACGTTCGTCTCTTTCAAAAACCCTGGAGCCATCAATGGCAAAGGCACAATTTCCCTCTGCAGTTTTCATGCACTACTGTCTACTTTTCTCCTTTTCCCTATCTCTTCTTTTTTTATTTTTGCAAACGAAAAACCCTTCCGGACCATTCATGTGCAAATATGCTCAACTCTTGTTGCTTCTTTGAATAACTACTTCAAATTTTTTGAAAAATTGTACATGGGGACTTATGAGACTGTAGTGCGTCTGTCCTGTGCCCGTCATTCGAAAATGTACTGGAATTGATTCTTTTTGCAAATTTTTGAAATTAATTTAATTTGAAATTGTGTAAAAAATCCTTTCAATGTCACAACATCTCGCCCAAAATTGCAGATTAAACGGAGTGTCTTTACCTGTAGTTTTTGGCGAAATCAACGAGATCAGAATATCAAATGTTGTAAATATGAAATGGCGTAAAAGTTGCAAATATGCAAATTCCAGCGTGCTGAATATTTGCAATTTTCTCCAAAGAACCTGGAAATCTGAAACGACTGATTTATTTTGCATAATTTGAAACGGGAAAGCTGAAAATACGTTACCCATATGGTGACTGTAGCTGTTTTTCTTTTTTTGCAAAAAACAAAAGAGGAAATCAATGCCATATGAAACTATGCAAATATAAATTCCTTCAAGCATCGCATATTTGAAATTAGGTAAGTGGAAGCAATTGAGAGGACTTAATTTTTAAATACACGACTTTGCAAAATTAAACCTCAAACTCTGAATGAACCGAATTTAAAATTCGCCTCTTTGCCAAAAAATCGCAAAAAATCTGAAGCACCCATGGTCCGAGAAGGTCACCCTGCCCTTCTAACCTCGAGTAACCAAGAGCAATTTTTCTGAATGCCCTTCGTTCAGGATTTTATTCTGGCCTCTATAATAAAATTACTTACATTTTCTGAAAAGCGAAGAAAGTTTTTGCAAAGAAAAGCCGTGCAGAAATTAAATTGGTGGATGGATCTCTTCGTATATAATAAAAATGCAGTTACTCAAACTTTTATTTTTCCCAATACCCTATAATAAACCTCTAGGGATTCTGTTAGTTTTTTTATTATATTTATCTTGTTTGCTCAGAAACGAAAAAGAAACCTTTTTCGATTTTATTTGGAGGCCTGGACTGGAAAACCTCAGCCCACGTACAAGACGACAGACACGTAGTTACGTACGTAGAGACGAGAACGAGAAGGAGAGTCGTTTTGCAAAAACCTCTAAAAGATCAATAAACTGCACTCGGATGAAGCGTGGAAAGTTGGGTGAGGCTCGTGGAGCCGAGTTGAGTCGTTAGCACTTAGCACATTGGACAGATCTGAGAATTGCACAGAAATCTGCACACTTTGAGGCATAGAGAAACTCACAAGTTTTATTATTAGGTACTTGAGACGTAGAGATGGGCATGGAGAATGGTTCTAAACTATTCTGCTGGTGCCAATGTTACATAAAATTGAAGAAACCGTTGACGTGCACTCGAAAAACTAAAAAAAAAAAAAGTTTGTTCTCATGTTCAGAATTTGCGGAGGGATTTAGAATCTAATCTCTCGTCTCAATGCAACTTTGTCTTTTCTTGCATCTGGGCACGTTCTCCGGCTCACTTCATCATCCTTAACCTTTACTCGCTATTTGGACATGCACTTCTAGCCGCCTGCATTTCCGTCAGTACTTTCCATTAGAGCCTGTTAACCTTTAACTACCTTCATTCTTCTGTCTTTAATTCAATCTCGACAATTTTCTTAAAACTTTAATAATTGACCCTAATTGAAAAAGAAACGCATCTCCACACTTTATCTACTTGAAACGCAGGGTGGGCACGAGAATTGTACCAATTTTGGGGAAATTATGGCACCTGAACCAAGGACCATCAGTGACCGTTAGTTAGATGGCCTCGAGCTACATTAAAATATATTTTACAAAATCCAGTTGACGTTGTTTTTTGAATTCCAATACAATAAGCGTGAATACATAATTTTAGAAAACACTAAATTAAGAACATTAAAAATTATCAATTTCTAGAAAGCATCGCCATTATTGTTGATACAAATTTTTCATGTCAACTATTTTTTGAATTATTCGAAAAAATACCTCCAAGCAGACAAAAAATTTTGAAAGCCTTTTTATCGACTAAATTCGTTGTTCAAAAGTAAATTGAACTCTGCGCTTTGGCTCTAGAATTTTGTCAAAACTTGGACAAGTCTTTTTGCACAACCTTTTACGTTTTTCTATGACATCACTGAGTTTGTATCTAAACATGTGCTAAATTCAATCTTTAAAGTTTAATTGTTTTGTTAATGATTTTTTATTTTGTTACTTTTAGAGCCGTTTAAAATATCACATTAAACTTTGTAAAACTAAACAAGAAATTGAAAACTAGGTTTCCTTCAATTACTGTACGTACATTTTTACAGTATGAGAGGACATGCTCCCATTCAAACTCCAATTCAGCCAAGGAAATTGCACTGAAGCATGAGCTGCTAGTTTTAAATAAATATCTGCAAAATGGTGGGCCTTAAGTTCACTTTCATTGTGTGGGAACCACGTTGTTGCCCACGTGGAACAACAGTAGCCGGAGCTAGATTCTAGAAACAGTTGATGGATGATGATGGTTTCTTGAGGGAAGAAGCCGTGGCCGTGTGGCAGACATGCAATTGTAAGATTGTGCTAATTTGTCAGAGATATGCGAGGAGGAAGGGTTGAAGGAAATGTGAATAAATGAATAAGGATGCACTCACTCCTTTTTTTTTGCCAGACACTAACTTTTCGGCACATGCAACCAGGACATGGGTTTCTAATGTCTTTTCCTCTGCGTCAAGATAAATTAACTTAACGTTCTTGGACACGAGTGCCGGCCGGCTCCCTACATTTTATTTGCACACTTATTAAAAGGCAGCGGCTTACCTTCATCCTGAGCTGCATTCACAATATTTGCTTTCCTGATTCAACCGACGACCGATGACTTTGAGATTTAATCAGGCGAGCGAGTGTGGTAGATGCGGTTGCAAAATTTGACGGGATTGTAATTGGCTTAGTGGTTTCCTGCGGTCAAGTCAGTGCATCACGAGGTGAAGAGATATGCATACGATAATTTGATTGCTGCATTCGGTAAAATGTGACAAGTTACAATCCGGGAAAGTATATGTGCGTGGGTAGTTGCTGGATTTGGTGAAAGATTTAGGCTACAAATTATACAAGGCGATAAAATATCGTCTGTTGGCGTTAAAAATTCATTTTCCCCGCTAAAAATTAAATAAATTTTGGAGGCGACAAATATCGTGTAAACTTAGCGCCTAATTCGTGTTTGTTAACGCCAATAGGGGAAATTAATGGCTCAGAAAAATTATCGCGTCAATGAAGGTTCTATTTTGCCCCAGTTTGTTTTTTCTATCGCCATTTATATTATTATTCTAGGTATAAAATGTGACAAGATTCGTAGAAATGCACGAGGTATTTGCTGCATTCGGTTAAAAATCGAATGCATAGAATCTAGAATCTGATAAGTTTCATTCTGGGCAAAGCAGGTATGAATGCGGAAATTGCTCTGCATTCGGCGAAATAATTGGACGAATTACTTAAATATAGGAATACATAAAATGTGACAAGTTTCATTCTGGGTGCAAGAAATGCTATGTTCGGTTAAATATTATGCTGACGTATGAAATGCGACAAGTTTCATGCGATAATTGCCATATTCGATGAAAACATGTCCGAAGTTATAAAAGGTGACAAGTTCTACACTGGTGATATGATATAGATATTGGATATGGATGTGACAAGTGATGAATTCGGTGAAAAGAATACATAAAATGTGAAAAGTTTAATTTTTGTGATACAAATATGGACGTGAAAATTGCAAAATATGGAACAGCATGTAAACGCATAAAATGTGACAAGTTCCATTGATATGCTCGGTGACAAAAATATATTAATACGTGAAATGTGACAAGTTTTATTCTGGAGAAGTGGATAATTCATGCTATTATTGCTGCACTAGGTTAAAATACTAAATGTGCGCATAAAATACGACAAGTAATATTTGAAATATTGTAGACCAATAGGCTGTGAGCAGATCTGCATCTGCATACAAAGAGTCAGCTACGAGCCAGGCTCAGAAGACACCATGCCGGCACTGTTTTTGGGGTTTTTCTTAGAAGAGAAGCCCAACAGGAGCTCACAACCCCAAATTCAATAAAGCTCTAACCTTTGTACATATTGTTTAAAGTCCCAACTTGCAAACTTTTGATGTAAATGTCTGGAATTGCATATTGCATGGGCCTCAGACAAAATTCTGCAATTCCAGTTACTAATGCATGGGAAGTTGGAACTGAAGTTTGGCGGAGAGGCCATGATTTTCTGGAGAGCTTTCTCTGAGCCCAGAACTATGATTGAAAGGTTCAAAGAGAAAGTTTGATTCATCTCTCTGACTCTTTTGAACTATTTTGTCCATTGTCTGGGAATGGATGGAGGCTGAGGCGAGAGGATGGTGGGAATAATCAAGTGGGCATTGCATGAGCGCCTGCATTCACTCAACTTTCTCTCTCTACACTTCATTCACTCCCTTTCTCTCATATTAGATGCAAGTAGTTTGGCAAGGAATTTCCTGACCGGATTTATTCAACCGCTTCATTTCAATCTACAAGCCCGTTTGTTCCGATGCAATTCCAGTTACATATGTCCTCTTATTCAATCGGGTATCTCGGAATTGCATATGAACTAATTTCCTGTGAATGCAGGCTGACGTTATTTTAAGCAATAAACCGGCTTATCCCATGCTTTCACCGCTTTCTCCAGCGTTTTAAAATTTCAATTCGGAAATTGGTCAAATTTAGGAATAGGGAACGCAAATAGAGAAAGTTACATGGTAGCCACTTGGGCGCGTTTCGGTAAAGCAACTTAGCCTAAAACAACGAATGGTTACTACGAATGAGCAAATGGTTACGTTAGCAAGTGGCTACCATGCAACTTTCTTGAGTGGTTACCGCATGTTCCATGTCATTGAATTCAACTCAGAAATTGATAAGTAAATGTTCAGATATGGATATCTTTAAAAAGATTTCAGCAGATTTTGAAGCAGACTTTTTTTCAGTTAAAAAATTGCTAATTTTTTTTTTGCAGATTTCAGCAAACAACCATAAAATTAGCAATTTCTAGCTATTAAAGCTTCCATGCAAGCTATTTGTGTGTGCCTTTACCCAGACCCAGGTAGAGCGGCGTACATTATTTCATGGTCAAGGTCAGTCAAGGTCAACGCGGGTCTCAGGCAAATGGCACACATAAAATGGCAAAATTAATGCAATATGAAATATTGGGAATATAGAGTCCATAGTCTTCTAAATATCACGTTGCGAATAATTTACAGATGCAAAACTCGAGTTAGCCGCTAACACTTAATTTGAAATTCTTAATTGAGCAATTCAAAGAACCCTTAATCTTTAATCCCTAATTTATTGACAGATAGAATATAACAAAATTGTCATTACACATGGCGGTGAATTTAGTGCCAAATAATGTTTATGGGGTGTATCACGTAATTTGAGCCTCCATAAATGGTCAAGGTACATAACGAGATATTCAGCGCCAATTTCGTATTTTTAGCGACACGTTAAATATGACGCCTTTCATTTAAATCGAAATATTTAATGAAGCCTTTTTTGGAATTTCCAGGAACAGACGTCACTATGTCTCCGGTACTGTTGTCCCTACTGCTCGACAAACTTCCCATCTCAAAGCTCTCTTTCTCGCCACATCATGGTTCTGCATCCGACAGTATACAGTGCCCTCTACGAGCCTGGATCCTCAGCCGGGACGGCCAACTCAATCATCGTGAATACGGACCGTGAACCACCGCCGCCCCCGCCCTCCGTCACACCCTCTCCACCCATGGACACGAACCACATGCTCGACAACGTGGAAGAAATGGCAGATGGGACGGCGGGCATTCTATGCAAATTCTGTGGAAAGCCCTTTCCCGAAGTGAGCCAGCTCATTCAGCACTTGCCCATTCACACGGGAGAAAGGCCCTTCAAGTGTGAGTTCTGTGGAAAGGCATTCAAGCTCAGGCACCATATGAAGGACCATGCCAGAGTTCACACGGGAGAAAGACCCTTTCGTTGTGCCCTCTGTGGCAAGACTTTCAGGTACTCACAAATTTTAATACAGATTTAAATATAATTTATAATTTGTGTTGAGATCTAATGCACCGTATAGTTATATTATCAATCTTCTTACCTAAATTTTACTTGAACACTCGGTATTGCGTTATACACTGAGTCCACTCGTACCTCAATTTCAAAACAAGTGATTCAAATTAATTTTAAGCTACTTCCGACATAAATCTAATCCAATTTCCTTTCATTTTCCTTACAGTCGATCAACTATCCTGAAAGCACACGAAAAGACTCATTTTCCAAAGTCTTCTGGAGGGAGCACTTGACTGTACGAGAACGGGCGGGAGTAGTAGGTTATCAGTAATTGAGTTGGAGCAAAGGAAACAAGACAAGAAACTCGATGAAGTTGGGAAATTTTTTTGGACGGAAAATGTCAAAGAAATATTATAAAAAAGTTGATTTTTTTTCTTTGTTTTTGTTTTTTAATCTTTTTTACATGGGGAAGACTAAGAAAACCCGAGGAAAGAGAAAATAGCAAGTACCTACTTAGTTACTCAAGGCTACTATTTGACCTGTTACATTTATTTGCTTTCTTCCGTCGGCTAAGACCTGACACAAAAAGGTAGAATTGTAAGCTCCCACCGAGATAACCTGTAAGCACCCGTTCTGTAATCACGCATGGTGAAAGTTTTTAAAACTTCCCGGAAGAAAGTTTATATTCGCCCATATTGAAATTTTATTTGTAATTCCTCAAGGAAAAATGATTAAGTACCTGCGGAGAAAATGTAACGTACCTGCAGTGAAAGTAGAAACTATCTAGTGAAAGTCGAGAGTCCCTAGTTAAATTGGGCTTTCACCTGTTAAGACATTTTGATTTCAAATGGGGAAAAATTTACTTTCACTTGTGAAGAATTTTTGATTTTTCACTCGGAGAAAGTTTGCTTTCACCTGTGGTGAAATTTGATTTTACATAAGGAGAAAGTTTGGTTTAACCTGTGGTGAAATTTTGATTTCACATGCGGAGAAAGTTTACTTTCACCTGTGGTGAATTTTTGATTTTTCACTCGGAGAAAGTTTACTTTCACCTGTGGTGAAATTTGATTTTACATAAGGAGAAAGTTTGCTTTCACCTGTGGAAAATTTTGATTTCGCATGCGGAGAAAATTTGCTTTCACCTGGTAAATTTTGATTTCACATGCGGAAAGTTTGCTTTCACTTAAGGAGATTTTTTCGCATGTTGGTAAAATTTTCTTTCACAAATGGAGAATTTATTTTCACTTTTGAAGAAATTTTGCTTTCACCGGTGGAAACTTTTTCACATTGGAGAAAGATTACTTTCACACGGAGAAGACAATTAGGCCGCAGTGATGAGAGTTGAAAAATTTCCTTGGAAATCCTTAATAATTCACGTAAAAGCTTTCCCCATGTATGAACGGGTGCTTACACCGGGTGCTTACAATTAGGACTGACTACCTTCTACGCCCTTTCGCCGGTAAAGTATAAGCTGAGGCCCTGTGCGGCTCGAAGTCCCAAAATATTGTTTGTTAAATCGTTTTGTTAGACTAATTCTAATTGGAGGTGAGAAAACGCTGCTGTACTGCCGTCGGAAGAACTTTCCACGTGATTTTTTTAAAAGAAAGAAAAGTTTAAAAGATTTAAGAAAACTTAATACACACAAAAAAATAAGAGTATAAGAAAGAAGTGAAGAGCTAATTGAATTAAATTGTAGACTTTGTTTTGAGTAAAAGTACTGTAGCTGTGTAATAACCCGTTAAGTGATTGTCACTAGATAGTGCTAGTCGTTGAGATGAGAGACTGTTTGTTGAAGGGAGCTGGACTCGTTGATATTACAAGACAAGGACGTGATTTTGATTGAGATGAAATGGGATTCTAAAGACGTAAAAACAGAGAGGAACATGAATGCATACTATTTTACTTTCAATCTTCAATTAAATATTTAGAAAAATCATAAACAATGTAAAAAATATTAATCCCTTTTCGTGTAAACCTTGAAAAAAATATATAATAGGCAATGTCTCCTGTATACAATGAACAGTTGTATTGTATGTACTATATGTACCCAACCTACCACCTAAAATCTATAGACTTTCATTTTTTTGGTTTTTTGTTAACTAAGTTGTACTACAGGGCAATGGAATTAAGGAAACTGTAAACTGTTATACACTTAGACACCAGTGATTTTGATTAGCTTTTAAGTAGTTTTAACATGGAAATGGATATGTACCTTTCAACATTATAATTATGGAAATACCGATACACACATTTACCGCTGCTGTCGTTCTAGGTTCAGAATTCGTTACTTCCGAATTTCAAATGTGACAAGTGGAACATGTTATTTTAACAGAATTTGCTTGACTTTCATCCGGTGAAAGCACGTGGATGCCATATTTTGTGGCCATGGCTTCAATTTGGAGCACAAATCATAGAATTTAGAATTTTTGAGGCCAATTTATTTATTTGCCAATTAGAATGGTCTGATGACCAAGATGCAACTTTAAAAATCAGTAAAATATGATTTAAAAAATTGATATAAAATGCAAGCTTTGTTTAAAATTAAGAATTCGATAATATCGCAGGATTTGATCGAGAATAGTGAAAATTCCATAAAATATCTCAAATCAAACATCAAAAATCGAATTTTAACGTTAGAAAAATCATAGAAATACGATTTTAAAAAACGTAAAAATTAAATACAATGTTTAAATAATAATATTAAAGTATATAAAATTAAGAATTTGATACTTTTCCCATGCTTTGACCGGAAAAAGTCGAAAATTCTACAAAATAACGCAAACCAAATTCCAAAATTCGGATTTAACGACATCCTAAATGCTAGAACGACAAACCACACATACACACACAATGGGATAATAATTGTAACCGTTATAATATGTAAAACTCCTTGGAATTGACATGTGATGAGACGGAGGAAGGTGGAGCTAGGAACTGTCGTCAATATAATTGTTATTAAGAATTATATATCAGTACCTTCAACCTTGTAATAATACACGTAACACTAGGACTAGGCAAAGTATTTATTTATAAACTAAAACCCAGCAACGGAAATCGGAAGAAGGAAGAAGAAGAAGGGAAAGCCGGCGTTGTAAGATATCTGTATAATGTTTTACTAAGGAATGTGGAGGCAATAAGTTGAATCTCCTGTTACAGTATTTTAATTTTGTTGACGTTTTTTTTTTTTTTTCTTTAAAATCCTCCCCGTGATAATGTTTGTGATAAGCTAAAAGTAGTGGTTTGGATTTATGAACACGACGACGACGACGAAGACGATTTGAGGATGAAGAAGGGAAACGGATAGGTTTTGGAATGGGATTTTGTTTTTTTTGGAAGGATTTTTTGTTTTGGAATTATGGAATGTACGTACCTGTGCAAGAGTTATTGATACTGTGATTTTTTGATTCGGATCATGATTCTGGATTCGGATGAAGAGATCTCGCTTTTTGTCCAGCAATAAAATACTATGAAATAAAAACACTCTTTTTTTTGTCTTCTTGACTCAGAATTTCCATGGATTTAAATTCGAGTGTAACGGGTTGCTTAACTCAAATGCAACGTTGTTGGAGCAGCGGCTAATTATTTGAACTAAGAATTTAAAATTATATTATTATTCAATAAGTAGATAAGAAAATATTCTCCGGGTTTGAACCGATTTAATGATAATTTACTCGGTTTTCAAGAAAAAATACACAAATTTGAATTGTGTAACACACGTTGACATGCATGAATCTGCATAGCAACGGAGATAAAACAATTACATACGAGTATATGGAAAGAAAAAAAAGTCGTGCATTTAAACTACATTTTGTTGAGCTCATTGCTGTTGCTAGGGTCGTGCAGATCAACTTTGAGCAGCTGTTTTTTCAAGAATCCAAAAATAGGTCTGAATTGAGTAAGTAAATGGAACAAGACGAGGGTAGTTCCATACAGATTTACAGAACAATTACGTAAATAGTGAATTATACACGTTTTAAGCGCATTACGAAACAATTTTTTTTTGCAAAATCTGCACAGAATTGGGCAAGACTACAGGATAGGCTATAAACAAAATTAACCGATAAGGCCACTTTATTTTCGCATATCTTCAAGTGTCAATATTTATGTGACCGCCCTTGTAAAATAGGTTAGCTAGAGCTTAAATATACTTGACCTTGACCCTCAGCACAGCAAACGACGATGTATGACAGCATGTTTACCTTTCACACAAGAATTATGGCCTTGTCTACGTAAATTCATTCTCCCAATTTGTGTATGATGGCGAATTATATAAAAATGACGTCCGAAAATCGTAATTAATCATTCGAACATTGTCACCTGCCATGTATTCCTTGTAAACTGCTTATCCAAGCTACTCCATATGAATTAGCCGCACCGTACTTCGAACTCAGAATTTGGAACCCATTTTGCGGTCCAGCATCTGGATTCAGAACAGAACAGAAGAAGCCAATAAATTTTGACGAATTACGTCAATTCAAAAACTGTCAACGACTTTAATATAAAACACACCCTGAATTCTCAGTAAGTCATCAGTTTCATTTTTATAGTTTACCTAAACTTGTAGATACAACTGAACAAATTTCCGATTGAACACGCAATTTTCTTAAAAGAACCTTGAAAAATGGCAAAACTAATTTCCATCATCCTTGTCGCCTTGGTGGCTGTTATAGCTGCGGAGGCTGACATTGCTGAATTTGACAGACGTGCTGTGGTCTTCAACTGGGGTTCCCAAAGGTACGTACTTGACAACAGAAGGGAATGCCCAAAGGATTTGGACGGTAAATGGGTCACCGCTGGAAGACGGACTTGTCTTTGTCACCGTGTCCGAGGCTGCAGGAAGCCAGCTTATGCCTTCGAGAGATGTCGACCTGCTTGCAGACGACCGAGCACGACTACTCAGTCACCTATCGTGTCTACCACTCCGATTCCAACACCCGCCGAACCAACCACCCAGCCTCCAGTTCCAACCACCGAAGCAGCACCAGTTGAACCAACCACTGAAGCGGCACCAGTTGTACCAACGACTGAAGCGGCACCAGTTGAGCCAACGACTGAAGCAGCACCCGTTGAACCAACCACCGAAGCAACACCGTAAATGGAACTAATGGAGTGACAACATTTGAAATACCGGTTACAGCATATATACTTATTAAACTTAATACGAATTTGATTCGGATACTAATTTGAGCCCTTAAATATCAAAAATAAATCAGTATTAATCAAGTCAATCTAAAATATTTGCGAGTACCAATAGCCTTTACGTGTATTCAAATGCCACCAGAATGCAATACGACTTCGGCACCTTTCAGTGCTGAAATTAAATACTAAGAAGGCATAAGGCTTGAAGTTTCTATGTATATTTCCAAACAAAATGACATCATTTTCTGAATACTTCTTTTTTGTAAATATTCATCAAATTGTTGGGTTTTCAGCAAGTTCCACCTCGTTTAGGCTAGAATGTACTTCGAACATTTACATACATTATCTTAAAAGGTGCGGTAAAACTTAGCTTGTTGAACGATACCGGGCTGTTGAAGTAGTGAATCTTTTGTTTCTTAATTCTAGCATCAATTATATTTGAACATTTATTCCCGGCTTTTAATCTTTCAGTAAATTGGATGATTAAAATAGCAACACTTCCCATGTGACAAATCTGCACATAACCCATCTATGAACCAACAACACCATACACTAGACGATATACTAAGGTATACCTGATAGCGAATATATTATGCATATTCAAATAATTACAGTCGACACCTACAAAAAACACTTCGTGTTGATTTTAATTGAATTTTTATTATTTTAAGCTGTTGTGGTCTATTGTATGCATGTGATGCCAATCCCAAGCTATAGGTTTAATTTGGACTAGTCCTTCAGGTTCATGTCAAAATGAGTTCATGTTCAACGTGCGTGACTCCGGCCCTGACAAAAGTCAAGACTAACCTGGAACCCTCTCCACATACACATTGAAGCAGTTGTAGTACGTGAATGCGAATACCATAGTGCAAAGTCGCATTTCTGTAAAGCATTATCAAACTCGATGGAAACTTGCTTCACGCAAATATCATATGAATGTATGCTACAGTTAATTTAAAGTCAGGCTGTTTTGCCGTTATCTATGCTTTTAAGGTTTATTAATATATGGTTACATTATTGGTAGAATCTAATCGTAGACAACTTAATTCAATCGAATCTTCATAAATCAAACATGACCAAAGAGATGAATTTGTTCAATTTGAGCAAATTACATATAATTTGATACCAAAATGGGTCAAAATTTAATGTATGAATACGGGTAGGTAAGGTACACTGTTTTTACAAAGCACACTCTGGTTGTGAAAAAAGGGCTGGAAATTCGTCACGAGTCACGACATCGCGCTAATAATGCTGAAATTTGAGGCCAAATTTACATTTAATAATTTCTGGCGCATCGAAATCGAATTGCCGCTAAATACAAAGTACTGGTCGCAATGTTCAGAGCATCAAAATGCCGTTAAATACACATTTGCACTGCTACCAATTTTCAGCGCATCTCAACGCCGTTAAATGAACCTTTGTAATGCTAGCAATTGTTAGCTAAGCTAAATGCCGCCAAATAAACGTTTGCACTGATACCAACTTTCAGCGCATCTAATTTTCCACAAATATATATTTCTGATAATGCTAATTTCCGGCGCAAACCGCTAACCAAACTGAATTAGGCGCACTTATTTGACAATAGCCCGCGACCGTTTACTTACATTAACCTAAATTAACGAAATCAAATTTTGTCGTTTTCCGGTGGAGCTACGTAATTTTGCGAAGTAACTTGTACTTATTCGCGGATAGAAAAATATTCAGTCATAATCTAATAGCCATATTTTCCCCTAATTCCTAAAACTAGCCGTAACACATGTATCACACGTAAATTGGATATCCAGATAATTAGAAAGGTGGTCGTCCCAAAACCACAGAAATGCCAACTAAATTGGAGTTATACGGTTCCCCCGAAATAAATGATGTGTATATCTGAGCCCAGACTGCGTCGAGCACCTCTTGCCCTTTCGAGAAGTAGGAATAGGTACTGTAGCTATAGACCGGAAGAACCCAAGGCACGTCGCGGATTCAAAGTCGGCTGTGGCTTTTGGAATTGGCTGAGACTGGCAGGTCTCTTTGACTATGAGCAGAATGGCAAAGAGTGAAAAGTGCGAGTGCGACGGTTTTATCGATCCATGATCAGACCGAAAAAGTAGGAACTGAATTTTGTAGAAAAGGAACAAGAAGCAGTCTTGCCCCAAGACCAGGTCTAGAGACTCGCCTTTCAAGACCTCCGCATCCGAATCAATATTTCCAAAATGGAGTGGTTCCTCACTGCTACGCTCCTCGTCTCCGCCCTACTTGTCCTAATTCCTGAAGGTAATTAACTAACTTGGAACAGAATTAAAATCATCTAGTCGTAACCCACAGGCTTCAGCCTATCTCACTTGCGTAGGTGTTCAATGCAAGGAAAGATTCAACGAGATATAAATAGGATGCCAAATTCATAGACGTATATAAGATAGAAGTTGGGATTTAGATTTCACTTGCAAAAGATAAGCTATAGGCTGAACCGAACTCAATTCTCAAGCAATCTAAAATATCCACTTTCAGAGTGGAACCACATGTGCAAAATGTGCAAAATTCTACGTTCTATTTATAACTCTGCGGGAAGAGAAACTACATTTGACAACCTTCCTTAGATGTATTTTTCTGTTTGAAGTGTTTTCATATAATGCAATACCATGATCCAACAGTCTAGCCTGAGCAAGCGGCAAATCTTTATACTCGAGATCAAATTAAACCTTTTTTGACCGACTGATCGGATTGACCTACATATACATATTCTCTGGTGGTCAAAAATCTGATGACCGTGCCAACAGTTGAATTCGTTTATTCCAGCTTATATTTATGAGGATCTGTTCAAACAAAATTTTGGCCAATTTCAATGGTTGGTCAAAAAAAATCGGTCAAAATCGGATGCTGTTCGGATTTGGAGATACGTAGCTATTGGGGCATAGCGAAGAAGCCTAGATAAAATCGA
Organism: Ceratophysella granulata; assembly: GCA_034694905.1. Taxonomy (NCBI): domain Eukaryota; kingdom Metazoa; phylum Arthropoda; class Collembola; order Poduromorpha; family Hypogastruridae; genus Ceratophysella; species Ceratophysella granulata. The sequence continues at coordinate 4,542 of JAQFYU010000172.1, read as the reverse complement.
TCTGCCTGTCATAAATCCGGACACGTCGATAATCAATATGGGTTACCGTCACATGAAATTAGTCTAACCAGGCATTGGTTAAACGGTTAAACACAATTTCACCGAATTTTTGATAGCAATATAGAAATTTTCATACCAACAACTCGTGACCTCATGAGTTTGCACAACTAAATTAAAAAAATCGATAAACATGGTAGTGCCTTGTCAATTTCATCAAATGTGGCATTTTTCACATCATTTCAAGTGCAAACTACGACGATATACGCATATCGTATAGCTTCAAAAAATTTGAATATGCCATAAAAATCAGAAAATACATTATTATGTGTATTTAGGTTCATATAGCGCTGGTATGGTCTGAAAACCCATAAAATTTGTACCTTGTTTTAAGATTTTTTGTAAGCAAATCATTAAAACGGAGCTTCCGAAAAGCATTGTGTGGTAAAATGTAATGCTTGTTTAGTGTGATGAATTGATCCGATTAAATAGTATAGAAGTCAAACAGATATATATATTTAAACATGTATAATTCAAAAACACATATTAAACAAGTTAGCAGCTTTCCATTGACGTTAATCATTCTCTGAGAAATATGAAGTTAACATGCATGCTATTTTTTCGGGACAGGGTTCAAGATCAAAAGCAAAATTTGAAAAACAAAAAATTAATGAACATTTTAAATTGAATTGTGCAGGTCTATGTCAAGAAGCGACCACAGCCGTGGCACCAGGGAAAGGTTCCGAAGAACCAGGCATCTGGTGCTACGTGTGCAATAGCAGAGACGACAGTCGATGTGGTCATCCCTTCCAAGCTGATCAACTCAAACCCGTTCACTGCAATGACCTCTTGTACTTGGATGAAAACGAAAGGAAGCTCCTCAAAGATGAAAATAAAACAGTACCCAACTTCTGTCGCAAAAATATCCAAACAGGTCAGTCCGAATTCTAGATTAATTTGTCCCTTATGACGTGGTTCGTTACAAATCCATTCCAGCATCACACCAAACTCATGAAATCAAATCCATGGGTTAAAAAACTGAAGTTCACGTTTTTCAATTGTACTCAAAACTTTATTTTGATGGATAATTGAAAATACTTTGTCGTGAATCGTGGAACAACTGGCCTAATGGGAACTTTTTCTTTATTATTCTTAAATTGAAATAAAACCAAATATTTAATTTGCTAACGGCATTCATAATTTTCAGTGACACTAAGCGGAGTAACAGATTACCGAATTGTTCGAAGATGTGGATTCTTGCCCAAAAACAAACCCAAATATGGAGTTGAAGTTGACGAGGAGGTGAGAAAGCATGAGCAAAAATAATAATATGCAACTAATCTTCAGAATTCAGAATATCCAGCGTGTCGGCGAATTGTACCGACAAAAAATATATAAGGATACAAAGATACAAAGATAGAGATACAAAAGGTCTATCCGACGCAGGGAGGCGTGTCCAAAATAGTGCGCCTCAGAAAGGGCGTAGCCAAAAAAGGTTTGACAAGAAGGACAATAGCCAAAACAGAGCGGCAGAAAATGGGCGCGTATTCAAGATGAGGCGCCCCAAAGACATCATATAAAATATAGCGCTACACGAAGACACCAAAACAACGAGACGCGAAAAGCGCTTGTCCAAAAAGTGAGACGCCAAATACTAAGTTTTGCGCAAACAAGTTTGAATTTTGTGAGTTTATGTAGACAGTATGATATGAAATTATCACTTTTTACGTTAAGGTTAGGTTTACGAATTTGAGACTAGAGTCTCACCCGTTCTCATGAGGCTGTATGATATGCGCCTCCACAATGTTAGCAGATCGTCATAGCACAAATTTTGTCCATATACTAATCCTAATCAACCTTTGTAGTTACCAACTACTGCTGTGAATTGAAATTTGAATGCGTGAATCAGGTCACAGCGTATAGTCCATTCTCACAAGGCATCAAAAAGTCGTTCAAATTCTAGAATTAAATTTTATAAAATAAAGTGAAGTAGAAACAGATGCTCTACTTAACCTGTAGTTATGAACAATTCATGTTTCACTATTCCAGGATACTATTGGAGAGGACCGATGCTACAAGCGAGCAGGGACATTTGAAGTGGCTGTGACATACTGTACTTGTACCAAGGACAAATGCAACGGAGCCTTCCGGACTGGAACCGGAGCCCTGACCACAGTCCTCCTGCTTCTCACCGGCTTAGCCAATTTTCCATTACTCGGCAATAACTGAAGAAAGGGAAACATTAGTGCAATCTTCAGCCTTTTTGCTTTCATTTTTGTTTTATTTTTAGTTTCTTGGGTAGAGTGACATTTGGTCGGCGGGAAATTGGCGGTGAAAAATTATAACCACGCTTTTCGAATTTAAAAAAAAAACAATTCAGAGCGGTAGGATAAATTTACCTGCCAAATTTTCGAATGGCCAAATTGTCACCTGCCAATCGTCAGAGAAGCCTAGGGGTTTGTTTTCCAGGTTAAACCTTCATGTCCTCGTAGTCCTTCCGTCATTCGGCTCATGGAATCTCGGACTTTTCAGCGTGGTTCGAGCGCTCTACGTGCTAATCACCTCACTGCCCTGCTCACCGTTCAATAAATTGAAATTCCTCGAGGTAGAAAGTGCAAATACTGTAATCCCAAAAGTTCACCAGATCAATTCTCATTTGTAGACACTCAGAGTACAAGAAAGTGAGTATGAATCATGATATCTAATTGTGTGTAACTAAAAAAGATTGTGAGTAAAATAATTACTAAAAAAATACAAAAAAATATGGATCTTTTAGTCTGCGAAATAATAAATGAAGAACAGCGGCTTGAGATGAAATGAAATGGTGAGCTTTTGTCAATTATTGTAATTTTAGGCGCAGATTCTGCATCAATTTCGCGTTGTCATTTTAAACGTTGAAATGTAGTCAGATTGACGCCAGGTGAATATTTATTTTATAACGCCCAACATTAATTTTAAAACCGAGGTTAGCTGACTTCCCGCAAATAATGTAACCTTCGCATTAAAGTTGAATTCATTTGAAATACATGAATATGGAGTGTTTTTCCGTGACGGAGGCCATTGACAGGAGAATTCGGAGAATTTGTTTATTTTGTTAAATTAGGAAGATGTATTTTTAGCATATGACTATATCTCGTACATAGTGTGTGTCAAAAGGTGCAAATGAGATGGCTAAATGGGCAGCAGTCAGCTACTTACTTGAATAAAAAGCCCATTTGAACTCTGATGATTTCATGACGAACCCGAAACAGACTGACAGCTATTCACTATTTAGCATGAAGGAAAGATACAGAAAACTCATGATCATGACAGTTCTGTGCTACTTGCCCAACAACGCACAACACACAACGTCCAAAACCGATCAGAAGCCTTTTTGATTAAGATTCATATAGGAACGAAGTATTTCATAATCCAGTATCCATATATTTAGCCGTGCCCCGTCAATCGTCAATTTCGGTGAATTCAACCAAAATGGACTGGACCGTCGTCAACGTGAGTTGATAAACAACCAATTATTAAAAATAGAATTATTAAAAATTAGTACGTATCTTTAAAAATGCGTATTTAAAAATCTAAAATTTCTTTCAACTCTCTCAGGCACTTCTTCTAGTCGTCTTAACCTCCTCCGTTCACTGCACAACATCAGACAGAAATCCGATTATCGATGCACAAGAACAACGCGGAACCAAATTTCAAGTTCGACCTGGTGAAATACCCATTTTGAATGCTCGACAATTACATCTTCGAAGGATGGAACGAGATTTGCCGATTTGCCCTAATTACGTGACTCCGAGCTATCCTCAAAGACGCTGTCGACCAAGAACTCAACCTCGAAGGAATGGAGCACCGGGGAGACTTCTAAATCGAAATCGTCCGCAACATCCAAAACCTAAAGCAAAATTGCATGGTCGAGGTGGAAAGATTCATAGTGGAAATGGTAGGCATGCTGGAAGTCACGGGGGTCATGGTCACGCCCACGGCGGAAGTCACGGGGGTCATGGTCACGCCCACGGCGGAAGTCACGGGCATGGAGGTCATGGCGGAGGTCATGGAGGTCGAGGCTAATTTGCATTCAAACATATAACGGTTCACAACTAAGCCATATTATATATTATAATATATAAAATTTGTATTTGTATTACGTTACGTGAATTTGTAGTAACTACATTTGTATTAATAGTATTATTTGCATTTGGATTATGTGAATTTGTAGTAACTATTTGTACTCTTTGCAACGCAATATTGTATTTGTAGTACCCAACTATTTGTATTTGTACTGTATTTGCGTTATTTGAAGTGGTAACTATTTATATTTGTATTGTTTGAATCTGTATTTTATGAATTTTGTATTAATTATTTCTATTCTTTGTATTTGTATTTTAATTGCTTGTGTTTGTATTATTTGTATTTTAATTTCGTGTATTTGTATTATTTGTATTTTAATTGTTTTTTTTTAAAAAATTTATCAAATAATTCTTTTATTTCAACTTCCACTTAATTTCTAATTCGACAAAGGGGTGCTCACAGAGCGTATAATTCGTGAAA
>JAQFYU010000171.1:0-30221 GCA_034694905.1 Ceratophysella granulata | reverse complement strand
CATTTCAACATAATTTAGAACGTGTTTGCAACATGCTACCCGACAACAAAATTAAAAAGAAGTAAACATGCCGTCAACAAATTGATTTTTGGACAAAAAAATGCGAGGGCTATAAACTCTCAAATATCCCAAATCCCAATTCCGATACAGATTGCGGGATTCCACGAGGAAGCACGTCCCACTAAGCCGAAGCTCAGTTGGGCGCAAGTTAAATGCATAATCTTAAAATTAAAATGTAAAATACTTTCTGTCAAAATCAATTATGACAGGGAAAGCAGGCCCGAGTTGTATGCCAGCATCTGCACGGAATTCTAAATCTAAATCAAAACCAGGGTTGGCTGTGGCAGGATATAAATTATGACAGGGAGAGCAGGCCCGAGTTGTATGCCAGCATCTGCACGGAATTCTAAATCTAAATCAAAACCAGGGTTGGCTGTGGCAGGATATAAACCTATTCCTATTTAAATAGCGACGAGAATCAAAATATCTAAAATTCGTTATGAACGAACAGAATAAAAACAAGGCAGAACAAAACAAAAATAGATCGAGCAAGTAAAAAATTTAAAAATAAATAAATCGGGAAAGTAAAATATTAAAATCAAAACTAAACAAAATTAAATAGGGAACGTAAAATATTAAAATCACAAATCAAAACAAAACAAAATTCAATCGAGAACATAAAATAAAATAAAACAAACAAAACAAAAATAAATCGAGCTACAAAAATATTTCTAAAAAACGAGAAAGTAAAATACTAAAATCAAAAAACAAAACAAAAATAAATCAGGAAAGCAGAAAATTAAAATCGAAAATCAATGCTAAGCAAAAAATCAAAACAAAATCGTGTAACAGTACTTACTACAACGAGCAAAAATTATATTCAAAATGAACGAATCCAAATCTGAATAGAAAAAAATCTACAAGTAAACCAATTACAATGCACACGGGATAAATTATAAGAAAAATATTGCCAAAAAATTCCTAGAACTGAAAAACAAAATCAATTCAATGGACGAATCAGATGTTTTTTCAACCCTGTACAGATACAAACCCTAAAACCTCAGGATTACCTGTGGATCAATCCTCATCAAAATTGGTTATTGGACAACCTGAATGCAGTCTAAAGAAAGTCACTCAATAATCCTGGTGTAAACCTCTTCTTCCCAGCTTGGCATGCATAATCTTATTAAAAATTGAAGTGTAGCCAGGGGAATACATATTTCAGAGTACGACATGACAAGGCTAAATTACTCGTATGGAACTTGGAAGGGGTAATCCTACAAATTCCATATAAATATGGGAAGACGAGAGAGAATAAAAATCCTCAAAAACGAGGTCATTCTCTCCATTAGGACTTTAGGACTTCAACTTTGTTATGCGTTCTACCCATTTATGCATAAAAGATGTTCCCCCTTCTGTCCCGTCCTACAATCTAATCTCAAAGCGATGGATTTATTAAGCAGAATACATACATTGTAGTTTGCAAAATGTTCTTCACTCAATTGAGTATTGAGGAGTGCCGGGTTTGGCATTGGCAGTTACAGTAAAAGTCAATATTGATATTGAGGAGCAGGGCGTAGCTAGCATGTCCATCTGCATTTCGTATGCATCATACCATGTCCATTATTCAATTTTTAGATCCCTATCCACTTCGTCCAAGGATCCTTAGTTTTCGAAACGGGGAAAGCCGTCACTCCGAGGCCGGGAGGCGAATAGAAGGAAAACACAATGAATAAATCCGGCTTCCCTGTTCAGAACTCCATGAAATTTGTCAAAAACCCTTTCATGTCAAACGCAAGGGCTTAAAAGCCTGAACGTATTTACATACTTGAGTCTTAGTACACAGTGTGATACTACAGCTCTGTTTGAACTGCCTTGAGGAAGTGTTGAACCAAATTGGAAGTTCAACAAAACTCACATTCAGCATGGAACAGGCCGCCCGGGTCTTTCACTCGAAACACTAAACATATGCAGGACATGTACCCAATCATGGAACGATTTGCAAAAAAAAAATGACTTTACACAGAGAGTAACTTTTCGATACTTTATTCTGTATTTACACAAATGGCAAATGGTAACTGCAGTTGCAGGTCCTTCAAACACCCCAACAACATAAATAAATAGAAACTGTGAACCTAACATTTTATTAGTAGCATTAGCATAATGTCATCTTCACAAAGAACTTCAATTTTAACATTACAAAGGTTTACCACCCACTAATCCTTGTTCTCACTATGTACCGCGTGGGCGCCAGGTTTGTTACCACTTTTAAAAAATTCTGTAGCTTGAACCAACAAACTTAGCCCAATGCAACTGATTTTATCGGAAAATACATTTGATGGCGGGAGCATTTGAATCTTTTCAAATTTGAAACAGAATTTTAGGTCGGTTTTCGACATTTTTAACGAACAAAATGACGACGTCTTGTGTTGCCAGGGAAGAATTGCCCTAGCAACTGCGAATCATTATTACAAATAAAGTATTAAAAGTTTCGCTGTTCCTAGGATCATTCGTCCATGATAACGTAATGTTAATCTATTTTCAATTTGCTTTTTTTAAAAGGTCATTCAGGAGCTCCATCTACCGGCTATACTTTCAAACTGAATTAGATTGAGCTCGGTTCGTTTAGTTGGGTCACCGTTCAACCTGCAAAATTTTCAATCGATGACATTTTTAACGCCCACCCTGTATAAGATTCGCCAAAATAGTGGGATGAGACAAAATCCGAATAACCATTTTGCAAACGGGATATGCATTCTGTTCATGTTAAATAATAAACCCATGTCCTGTGCCCGTGCCCTCGAAACAAGGACACCCTTATTACAGCATGTTCCTTTTGCAAGCTTCATAACTGCAGATAATGCCTTCAAGATATACTAAATGGCATAACATCAGATTGCATACAGTAAACCCAACAAATGTGAGACCTTTTCCATTCTCTCAAGCATTATGCTTCGTAGGAAATTACATAGGCGAAAATTATGCCATTCGAAACGACTTAGCATTAAGAGATGTCATTAGCATATATTTCAACTGACAGTCTCAAGTCACAATAACTGCCTTCATTCCTTTATTTACGACTCTCCCGTAAAGGGACATGTTAATATGCCAAATGTTACGTCTCTCTCGAATGAGGAACAATTTGCAATTAATATTCCACCTTGTTTGTCTGCTGCATACACATGTTTTGGTCGAGCTGTGTGAAGTTTTCAACGAAAAAGGAAACGAAAGTTGAATGCTGAGGTCTTTCCATTGTGCAAATGTGTGTGCTGCACAGAATGCACTTCAATGCCAATAAAATTCGCAAAAAAAGGCCTTATCTCATTTAGCTTATAGCTTAGCTTATGCGAAATTACAGCCAAGTCCAATATGTATGTAGTCAGTATTTCCCTGGCATGCGATAGTATGCGTACAAAATGAAACCGAGCTGTTATGTTGTATCAACATTTCATTCTATTTATTTTTTATTTACAGTTGTGGGAACGAAAACCTGACTGCAGCCTGGCTTGGCTGACGCTGACCTAAGTTGGCTGTAAAAAAATTCCCAATTAGACCTTCCATTCCGAATTCCAAGGTAATGCACGGGGGATAGAGCTGATTGCTGCGTAGTGCATATGCATAGATGTGAAAATAACCTTTAAAACGTTTATGTACATTCTGAGTTATTGCCATAGCTATCTATCCAAGTCTACTTCTACTCCTACATAGTTGCACATAAATGCTTTCAACACGAAACTCACGTTAAACCGCTTCTATGCACTGGGATTTACTACAGAGATGCAGATGAAAATAAACCGCGTCCTTGGTACTTCATTGTTTGTGTACTGCTGTACGTAAAACTGATGGACTACTTGATTAAAATAGGTCGACTAAGTATAGATTGACGTGACTAAGCCCATACCGTTCGATGAGCAGTAAATTTAAACGATAGAATTCATGTTACTAGTTGCCGGTGTAGTCACAGCAAAGTTGTGATTTCTGTAGAATTCTACAACGGTAGAACGTAACCGGGAAATTGTTAACAAAAATCATCGAACTCGTTCGGCTGGAAGTTATCTATTCGTGGTGTATGCTACCCAAATCATAGTGCTACTGGCTACTGCTACCCCTCACAAATCTCCATACTACCCGATACCCCTCTCATAGGTAAATTTTAGTAAGGTTCGGTTGGGGTTAGTTTTTTGGTGAGGGATGATGGACGATGAGTAACGTAGCATAAGATGTGGGGGTAGCATGTGGAGGTAGCAGATAGCATGAGGTTAGCAGATAGCATGAGGACGTAGCAGATAGTGAGGAGGTAGCATAAGATGTGGGGGTAGCATGAAAAGAGGTTAGCAGATAGCATGAGAGGGTAGCAGGAAATATGAGTAGCATTGCATCATGGATACCTTACCTCAACCAAATGTTTTTAAAAAGCATTTTCATGCGAGAAAAAAATAGTTGACCTACATCGGAATCGAACCCATCCCGTGAATTTTCTATATGTTGCCGCTGTTGCTGTTTTAACTCAAATCCGACTCCAGTATAAATAAGGTTAAGCTAAATATATCGGCACAATCTGCAAACTGAGCTAAATCTCCCAATATTGACATAAGTAGCTGGTATTAGAGGCCTGTTCAATATTTCAAAGAAACCAAAAAGCAACAATTTGAGAGGGAAAAACGGACTTTTCTTTTTCATTAATTTATAGTAACTCCCAGCCGAGAAAAAGAGACGACAAGACAAGGGACTAGACCCAAGACCACCTTCCTGCTGCGTACCAAATTGGCCAGACCCGTATACGACTTTTCCAGGAAGTAAAAGATCCACGTAACGTTAAGCACCTAATAGGCCCAGTCTAAAATATGCATGGTGTAGGTAGGACATGTATATTGGATTAGAACAAGGAAGGCCAGGTAGACCAAAAAGGCGGAAGACTGGAAACGGGAGTTCACACCGAAACCCAAGGTTTGCACAGTTTTCATGAGAAAAGACATGGGATTACATACACCCAGTTCTCGACTGCACTATTTGCATTCACTCGTTTCGACAAGGCTGTCATATTAAAAGTAATGGGGATTAATATTTCAAGCTCATAACCCATGCACATCCCAAATCCCAAATGGCACACGAGTAATAGTCGCTACTATGTCATGTTGAGGCGATTATCGATTCCTGAGTCCAGTGCCAATAGATTGGGGAATAAACGGACTGACAGGTCTCTCAACCCAAACGATAGGAACAGAGTTAAAACCCTAAACCGCAATAAACCGCAGAGGCCTCAAACAAAACAACTCCTTCGCCTAAATTCGTGACAATCTCCATTAGATATTCCAGCCCAGCAGGCAAGGATTTAATTATTGGTCACGAAATACTTTCCAAAATTCCAGGCCTTCTCAATAATTCAGTTCTTTAATTTGTGTCCTTAGCTGGAATGATACATAATTTAATGTTCAGGACAGGACTAACTCCTGTTAATACTAATTCACCAAGGTTCATGGCTCGATTTCGGAGAACATTCAAGAACGTCCTCTAGGCCTCCGTTGGCCTCGATGAAAACACTTTGTCTCGTACTTATTAATTAAAGCACACTTTCCTAGGTCTGTACTACAATTAGATACAGATGCTGCCTGATGATACAAGTCATTAAACATGGAACATGGAGCCACTCCAGTATCGTTAAAGCTCTTTCAAGTTCCGCCCACCCGGCTAAGGCAGTATGCCATGACATGCAGAAATTCCCATGGTTACCCGTGAATTGTTCCAACTCGGGATTTACAAGGATAATGGAGGGCAGGGCTCTGAATATAACATAGAAACTAGAAACCCTTCTAAAGCGTCCTACTTTAGGGAATTAACATCTCAAGTGCATCCATTACAGGCTTGAACGGTGCTCCATGGGAGGGAGCTCGAAGCCTGATGAATTAATCCCAGAAAATGCTTTGAACTTTTAATCCGCTCGTCACAAATGTGAGCATCAAAGGGGGAGCGCAAACATCCTTCATGTTCTAAGCCTCCGGGCACTTCTGAAATTATAATTCCGACACAGACAATCAACATCAACCGGCTTCCAAAACAGAAGCCTGGCCCGTCATACATCAACATTGCTAAAACAAACATTTTCAGAATTACGGAAATTAAAATGAGTTCCGGTCTTCCGCCTTCCTTCCGTCTCATGTCTCAATGCTGACGCAAAAACTGACTACAAGAAGAGCCAAGTTTGATATTATTTTTGCACGCCTTGAATTATATGTTTTTGGGTACCGATTCTACCCTCGAGAAGTATACATGTTAAAATTGTGTACTTATGTGTTAAAAAAGTTTTTGTTCAAGATTAATGTTGGCCTGCCGGATTGTGCACAGTAAACGATTTCATCTTATCGTATCCCTATCCCTACCTTTATAATTTTCAAATTACAAAGTGCTCATGAATTAGTCTCACCGCTAATAAATAACATTCTCACCGCCAAATGTTCGCCTTAACAAACAGTTTCACACTTTCTCTTCAGTATTCTTCGAATTACCTTATAGAAATGGATATGATTTAGTCTCACCGCAAAAAATATTGTTCTCACCGCAGATTGACATAATTCTCCGCTAATTTTCTTTTGCGGATTACAAATCGGATTTATTTGCGTTGAGACTAATATTAAGTCTTTAAGTCCATGAACTTAGCTTATACAATTTATGCTCTGCCTTGAATTGAATATAGTAGCACCAATATGTGCAATTGTATTTATTCGTACCATCAAACGAACGGAAGATCATAAAAATAACGTGTTCCAAAAACAATAATAATAATATTTCTTTATGACCAACGACCAACCCAACCCACAAACAAAACAGCATTCAGGCTCAACACGGGAAGTACTCACATACTCACATGAGTCAGTTACATATTCCAAAAGACTCAAGGCTTGTGACCTGTCGAATACCAAGCCTAGGTTAAGACCAAAAGTCGCTAGTTCGTGGTTTGGTTATACATGACAGGCATTGTTCCATGTTGTCTAATTCAGCGGCTAGAAAATGCGAAACCCATGCAGCCATCCTAATTTGGTTTTTACATTGCATCAGCATTGCACCTCTGCATGAATTCTGAACATTGTTTTCCAGGGTTTTCTCTTCCAGCTCCAGCCATTCACCGCAACCAATAAACCACTTCAAAGGAACCACACAGAGCATTTACAAATACTGAGCAAATCATATTTCATCTTCAAACCCTAATAATAATACTTTGGCCCTTTCATCCTATCCTCTTCCATTCAATTCACTTTCATCTTGTTCGAGGCCGAGCACCCGGCGTCTCTTCTGCTCCTGCCCTCATAAATTCAATATTTCAGCCGGCTCGAGTCCCGACCATGAGCACAGCCCCAGAAGTCTCGCGCAGGAAACAAAATGCGAAATCCGACCGTCGACCGTCGGGCGTCCGTTCGGTTGTAGGAGCAGAATGCAAAATAGAAGCATCTTGGAGACTTGGATGGAAAATGCAAAAAAAAAAGACTCGAGAAGATTCCTGTTCTATGGCAAGTTGCATATGGCCAACTGCAGATTTGAGCCAATCTCTACTGCACACGGAACGAGCCTAGCTCTGCATGTCAATTATTGCACATAAAATGAAATAGCCTTGACTACAAACGAGACGACTCACTCCGAACGTATTATTTTATGAGTTGACCTATTTTCTCTTCTATTAAAATATATTATTTCCTCTCAAATTCTCTCGCCAGGCTATACGTAGTGTACGTAGTAAGTATCATTAAGTCATTCCGTTTTATTGACACTTAAAGAGTCAGTCAGGCTGGAAGACATACACCATCCATACATACGCCAACGCAACTGACTGATTAATGTATTTAAGAGGATAGGGACAGAAGAGCAGACAATAGACAATGCATACTGGAGTAAGCACTTATGGCTTGGGCTATTTGTATTTATACGAGTCATTTTAAATTCATTCCAATAATACGACACATACGGCGTGGAAATACAGTAGCCTTGATAGAAATAGACGACTAGACTTGTCATTTCATGCCCACGTGGACAATGGGAACTTCCATTCTTTCATCCAATCTCCAATTTAACGTTTTTAGTTTACATATGTCTTCTCTACTACGAAGTTACTCAATGGACTTGAAGGGAAGGCTGTTAATCTTGAGAACTGAGTCGAATGAAGTTTAATACATTTTTTGTGACAGGAACAGTGAGTTCATCATCCAGAAGCTCGACATCGACATACTTTTTCGGTTGTTGCGCAATAATTCCAAGAAACGAATTTTAGAGTCTTATTGACATCTCTTGTACCTCATTCGTGTCAGAAGTTCTTTTTCTAGGAATCCAATCTGGAGTCAACATCCAACATCAACAATGGAACTGTGTCGCAATTCTGTTCAAGGGACCTTTTTTTTTGGCAAATATGTCACCTCGAACTCAACTGAGAATTTAGAGCAATTTTGGTGTTTGCCTTGCAATATGGCTTATGGCATTGGCTCATGCCTGTGACCTCTCGCTGGGGTCAGACGCGGTGGTATCTATGAAGCATCTTTGAAGTGCCAAAATTATCTGATTAAGTATTGTTCTGTTATTTTAACGGAGTCAATCAGTGTCGTAATTTTGACGATGCGTCAGAGAATTGGAGTCAATGCTCTAATAAAAGATTAAAAACAAACAAATCGCAAGCAAGCACGGTGACCAGTATTGTGGTTTCGCTGTCGCTACATTGTGCATGTATATGACGTATCTGGACGAACAGAAGCATGAAAGGATTAAGTTGATAATAATTTATACGTCTGACAATCTGACATGAAACCACATTGAATTGTAATAAATACAGTAAATAGCGACGAAACTACGCGCTAAACTTAATATTGTATTCCATACTTCCTGTAGAAACCTCATCTTAGAGAAATCGAGACTCAATTCCTGGAATAATATAGGTCTGATGATATGTATCTGGATCTCATTCGTTCGTAGAAAATCGAAAATAAATCGAAAATAGTCGAAGCAGACAAGACAAGGTATCAAACAATAGTCGATTGCAAATCCAATTGGAGACATTTTGACACTCAGTTGAATCCCAATTCAATTTCAATTACCATATTCATTCTTTCATTATCAAACAGTCCCCAGAGCTCCTCTTTGATCTGAGTTGAAAGGATATTTGAGTGTTCTATGTTCTATTCATCTTATTGGCAAGGGGCATGTTGTAAGTCTGCAAAAACCTTGAGGATTGAAGAAGAAACCTTGAATAAGCCCATTGGCGTCTCTTTTTGCACGCTTGCCTCTTTTCGCGAATTGAAATGGAAATAGGAGCTTATTTCGTCTAATGTTTAATTGAATAGCGAACACGGGTTGCAATTTCGTAACACTTTACATATTCACTGTTCAATTAATAGAAACTGCATAGGATTTTACTGTAGCATTATAAGCCTAAAACGCTTTGGCAAAGTAGCCAGTTGTCAACGTTTCCTCCACCAGATGACGCCGCGTGTTTAACGCTAGGAGCTATGTGTGCTATGCTAACATACACCGAAAATTCAATAATTACTTAATTTCGAACACGAAATTGCAACTACAATTTGCAATTTTGCCTTGCTGGCTGAATTTACACTCGCAAATCCTCTACAATAATCCCTACGAATTTGTTTTTTCGGTTTTGAATGGTTTTAACGCCAGATGGCGCTGCATGCCTAACACATAAGCCACAGAATATAGAATTTTCAAGTAATACAAAAATGAATTGGAAAAAATTACAGCTTGGCTCTATACACCCGGCCACTGCTAGTGCCAATTTAATGCTAGAACCTAAATCAACCATGTTACAGCACATGGAACATATCTGGATCTGGAGGTCGTCCCAAGTGACTTCAGACCGTGTCACCTTGGTCTCAGTCTTCAGAATTTTCATCAAATACTTCCAGCCCAATCAAATGACAACAGGCAAGAAAAAGACTGGCATGTTGTCTGTAATCTGATCAAGTAAGTTCAGGCAGAAGTTCCTCTCAAATGATTAGACGAGACAGTTTTGTGGTTTCATTCCGCACGTCCATTTTCCCCGGTCGAGAGAACTAGAAAGTCCAGGTATTCTGAAGCAACAATAGACGTCGGTGTCAGTCCCATGTCCCACGGCTGCATCCAAAGACCCACACAGTTCTGAGCTGGAGAGTAGAAGCTTTTATCCTGACGTGCTGTCAGTGCCACAGTGACACCATGTCACTCCATCCAATGGTTAGGCGTCCTTCCAGGAGAGAAAAGGAAGCACTCGAGAAAGTAAGGCCGCCGCATAGCAACGGCCTGAGCCGCTTTCTCTAATGGGAAAAGCATTGCATTGGACGACAGAGACATTGTCTAACTTCCGTAACCTTCCATAACCTTTCCCGGTTCCCAGTCCATCCATTAGACATTAGACGGCTCATCTGAACCCAGCCACATAAATGGCCTCAATTCCGGCCTCCATTCACTCACTTAGCAACCAATAAATATATACTTACTCCCTTGGCTACCCGTCCATCCATTTAATATAGGATATACACGCTGCTCCTGGCGCTCTTCCTGAATCCTGACATGGCTTCCGCCTCATATACAATCCGGAATGCAGTGAAGACGTACAAAAATTAATTACGTTAGAAGAGGCGGTTCGCTGTCATCTGATAATAACATTTTGACGGGTACAGGCCGAGATAGTATAATGGGGAAAATTAAAAACTTGTATTATATTATACGCTTGCGAATGAAAATGAAGGATGAAGGCTATGCAAAAATCGATTCAACCTTTTCGCAAAAAAATCCATACAGCTCCCTCATGTCTGCAGAAACGGATGAAGTATATAAAATAAACTGGATTACAATAGAATTCATTGAAATAGAAAATGAAGGAGGTAGGGTAGCTCGGAAGATTGGGATCAATTTGAACATTGGACTCTCTTCGTTAGAGTCCTTGTTCAAAATAATAGTACGTCTTCAGCGCGTCTTCTCCCAACAATAAAATAACACAATGAGTCCCAATCAATTCGATCGACAGAGCAGAAGAAGACGATTCCCAGCAGGAAGGGAAATACGAATATATTTTTACAAAATACATCAAGCACAGCATAATATAAATTGAACCCCAGCCTAGAGCACAGCTTCCAGCTGAAAATACAAATAGATTCAAAATTCTAGACTGGAACAACTATGGCACCAAACCAATCACATGATTGCAAAATTGGCTGGGCAAAGTGACGCCGATTTTTGAGTGACTGGAAGGGCAAGGAGCATCAGATCAGAAGAAGCCCATCACTAGGGTGATCCATCGAGTATCCTGGCTACGGGTTTTTATTTTTCAGGTGAGGAGGCGGAAAGCATGTCGGAGTCATGACACCCCGGCCTCGAGAGATCTGCACACTTTGTAGACTTCCTACGCCATGCCACTATCCATCTCGACATTTTCAACAGGACAGACAGGGAGCCATGAACCATTGGTATTCACTTTTCTCCGGGGGCGGAATGACCGACGCTTCAAGTTTCTACATTGTTTCAGCCAACATAACAGTACAATATATTTGAATTCTGCTGTAAACTAAACGGGCAGCTTGAATTTATTAAATTATGAATTACAAAATTAATAGCGCAATTTACCTTTTTAAAATCTGTTGCGAAATTGCATTTCTAAGTCAATTAATTTCTGGGATGAGCAAAATCGAAATAAAATTAAATTTTGATGATTTTCAAAAAAATTTGGCCAAATTCAGCTTTGAAATCATTGTTTAAAAAATCAAAATCGATTTTTGGACAACATCAAAGTGACAAAACCAAAATGGCATATTTTTGACAAGATCATAATCACAAAATCAAATTCGATTTCTCTGACAAAATCAAAATCAAAATCAACAGCGCTTTTATTTACAACATTTTGACACTAAAGTCATATTTTTGAGAAAATCAAAATCAAAATCGAATTTTTTTACAAAAATATTTAGACTTCAAAATGACAAACTTAAAATCACTTAAGTACTAAAATTTCATTTATTGGCAAGTTCAAAAACAAAAATCAGCATACGTACTTTAAAATTCCAATTTTCATATAATTTAAGATCTTAAATCACCAAATCATATTTTAAAAAATTTAATTTTCAAAATATAAAATATTTTTGTCGATATTTTGTCAGAATTACAGGCCAAAATCATGATTTTAAAATCACTGATTTGCAAAATCAAAATTTTACCTATCCCTGTCCAATTAATTTATATTTATTCATCCGAAATCAAAATAGCCTACCATTTGGCCTTAAGACTCAACCATCATGGCCAGACGCAAGGAAATAACCCGCAGACAACCAATATCCCTTTACCATATAATATACCTCATTTGGCCTTGCCAACCGGATTTAGTTTTCTCTTTCAACCCAACTTTCTCTATTAATATTTCGAGGAAGTCTAGTATCAGCTTTCTTCCAGGTCTAAGTCCTTGAGAAAGCATTTTCTCCTGATTAGTAACTTGGTTACGAAATCCAGCATGCCCTTAGGCTCAACTCCAGACTTGAATTCAATTTAATGGAATTATTTTTCTTCCAAGAACCTACAACCTAAATTAATAATTGTATAGAATCTGAAATAAACTTTTCCTTCATGTCAAACAAACTCATCCAATCATCAAAGAGCAGCAACACGGAAAGCCTAACGAGCAGCTACACAGGAAGTTTATTTGTGCACAGTGAGCAAATACTTTCCAATTTTCTAGAACTTTGATAACCTGTCGCTCATGTTTCTTCAACTGATGGGCGTTCAAGGGTTGTTAGTCACAATTTTCCCAATCTGCGACTAGGCTTTTACATAATATACTCCCGAAAATTGGAAGTTGGAAGGCATATGATTACCTAATCAGAAGTCAAACGCATACTTTGAAAAATCCTTGAACTCAGTTCGAATCAATAAGTGGCAGAAAACGTGGAACCTAACAGGATTATTGGTGCTCACACTAGGCATTGGGCATAGCTTGGGAATGGCTCTAAAATCGTGAATCTCATTAATGTTTACCTTCAAGACAATGTATGTGAATATGTGAAATGAACTTGAGACAGTGTAGAATTATGCATATACCAATGTACCAAGTCCTGATGCTGCTGATCCCATGAAATTCAAGTTTAATAAATTCATCTGATCGTCTTGCCTTCTGAGTTAAAGCCTTGCGGTTACCATTACGCTTCATACTCTGTTGGCCACGAATTCCCGTAGTGCTGCTAGCCAAGTAGCCAACCCTCCCATTCCTTGCATCATGGTGTCTCATGTCTAGCCAGAAAATATCCGGTAATCGTATGATCACAACAGAATTTTTTTTACTGTTGACTTTGGCATTCAAAACTTGAGTCCCTCCTTTTTTGCTAAAACCAATTTCAGACATGGTTTAGGTATCATCTTATACTACGGATACAATGTTTCTCAATTCCTTTTAACCTTTTAATGAGTTTAGGGAACGAGTTTCAGGCCAGTTTTGCAATTCTGTTGAGTCCTAAGCCGGTTTTACGTACGCAGTTCACTCTTCTGGTCTTGACAAAAATTACTGCACTGCTTTATAGCACAAAAGTTTTTACTACATTCAAATCTGAGGTAAGAATTCAGCGCAGCTGTCACATTTTATTATGTGCATGGACCCAGGCCATAACCTCAAGTCATGCCCTAATATAACTTCTCTGAACTGTCGCCATGTGCCAAATCTTGCATAGATTTGTATGTTTATTTTTGTAAAAAATGTACAACAATGGGTTTATTCAACTTCAGGGCACAGAGTTACACGGTTGCTTGATTAAATATGTAACTTTGTTTCATATCTCAGGCTATTTTGTATGTGGTAATGTAAAGATACAGGGTGGCACGGGAATTGTCTTCCCGTTTCAATAGTCCTGCAGTCTCTGAACCAAAACGTCGAACATAGTAGAATTTAGAATTATTAGTCATTACAACGTTCAAAATTCAGATGATGGAGCAAAGAGGTGCCACTAATTCGAGATTTTGAAAACGATTTCAAAACAATACTTTGACATGGACGACCGTGGTAAGTGACAACCAAATAGATAATTTTTTTGCTAATTAAATTTATTACTAATTACTAACTAATTTGTACACACACTAAATATCGTTAGTCGAACTATTTAAAACAATTCCACAATTTAACATTGCGTTGACATGGAGGAATGGCCATAGCAACGGCGATAATTTCGATAAAATGAACATAAAAGGCATTGCATCTGAATTCTATTAGCTCTCCCAAACAGTCATCGTTGCTAGGACCAATTCGTCCATGTCGACGCAATGTTAATTTTTAAATCTTGCTTAATTTTTATAAACTTTCACATTGGTATTCGAAAATTCGAACTCTTCTTCCATCGATAAATATTTTTAGGTCATGAATTTTTGCACCCACAATTCCCGACCCACCGTGTATCCGTATCTATCAATGTATATTTAGTTAAGTTTGAAGTGCAGTGTAAACTGCAAACTGCAAATGTAAACCTTGTAAACTACCAATATTGTCTGTGTACTATGCTAATAAAGTCCCATTCACACACTCAGTCTCGACAAAAATATAATTTCCAATGAAGTAATTAGAAACTCATTTGTCTCCTTTTTCCTTATACGGCTCAACTCAATAAAATACATGTTCTTCATCATCAATCGTGTGTCACATGAAATGTCCTGTCCTCGTTAACTTAATTTAATGTCCAAGTGATTTTTTATTAAAAATCTGGATTTTATGGCTCAAGTCCCATTTGGTAGTGACACAAAACGACTAGGCACCCGTCCGACGTCTCAAAAGACTCCTTTCATGTGAATGAACGTAGATGAGCATAATGGACCAGGAGAAGTTAAGAGCCAAGAGACTCAAGTGTGTGGCCTTCAAGTTGAAGTGTTGAAGACTTGTATGTATAATAAGAGCCTATCAAAATCTCCCAAGGAAAACCTTGTCTCTACTTCCTCTATTGCATTAGATTGCTTCAGTAACTACCAACAAAAGGGAAAAAAAAATTGCATTGGTAGGCATAATGGAAAATGCAGAGTGCAGAGCAATACTGCAGCACACACGTCGACAATTAAAACGACACTAGATTCTTAAATGAGCCTGAAGAATAATTTCTCCAGCAAAAACACGTCAAGGTGTTTTCTAATCAGAATCCCTGAGAGATGTCAAAACAATTGGAGAGTCGACGTCGACATTGGTCGTCCTTCTATAAGGCCAACTTGTTGAAACTTTGAAACCCTGCGTACTCTATTCGAGGCGACAGGCTTTCACTGCTACTTCACTCAAGCCAGCCCGAGAATGTCACGTTTAGAGACTCCGTCTGTCTATACAGTGAGAAGTGCATTGGAAAATCAATTGGAAGTTGAGTCTCGGAATGTCCTCCAGTATTGGGACTTTCCGGCCTTCCGTCCTCCCTCCCGTTCTACTTTCACTATTTACTCTGAACACAAGCCTCCTGATAAGATTCGGAATGACGTGAAGGAAATTGCATTCAGCACAAGAGAAGGTCTTTTGCCAAAATGATGTGAGGATGGATTGACGATACACAGTTTCCCTATCTTCACACATACAACCTCTTTCATTTTAACTCTAATATCTAATATTACATTTCAGAACTTCCAACTCAATAAGGTCTCCGTGCTAACAAAAACCTCATCCACTAACTCACTCCTCACTTAAATTAAACTATTGAACCAGCTCTCAAACTCAAGGTAAAATTATACTCGGGAAATATAATATGGCATACGGCCGACATGCACGCAGTATGCATTTGATTCCAATTAGGAACACGCTCATATGCCTTACTCAATCATGCATCAAGCCCAATTTCATATTTACTATTTGAGAAAAGGAGGTCTCACTCATCCTATGGATTCATAGCATCGACCGATTAAATATAAGCCGCACATGCAAAATTTTAAAATCTAATGTTGAGCCCTGATGTCGAGATTCGAGGAATCATTTTAATTTTAGATGATTTAATATTAATATTTGAATAAGTATAGAAAAAAGTTTAAAATAAATTCAAACTGTTGAACTTTGATTGGAAATATCGATTCAATACCTATAAGCTAACAACAAACACAATCAATAATTAAAATCAAGTAATACTGGGCATTGCTGTTTATTGCCAACTTGTTATTATATTTTGAATTTTGAACCCGGAAGGTCCTGTGGAATGGTCGTGTACGTCTGTCCTTCCGCGACAATTTAGGAAGCAGGCACTCCGAGTATATGTAAAATGGCATGTTTAGCCTATATACCTTGATGTTTAGCATGTTTGTTGCTTTCCAATCGCCGCATTTAATTTGTACGTATGTAAACTGGAACTGGACGATTGGTCGTGTCCTTCTGTCTATCCGTTCCGTGAATTTTTAAGAGGCAGGCGTATCAAGCGTATGTAAAATGGCATATTTGGCTATTTTGTTGACTTTAAATCGGCGGATTCAATTTGTGCGCTACGTATGTAAACTGGGCAAAATGGTCGTGTCCGTCTGTCCGTCTGTGACACTTTTGGAAGCAGGTGCAGGTATATACATCGAATGTATATAAAATGGCAAATATGGCAACTGGCAATGGCAACTATGTTGCTTCCACATCTGTCCATTTGATTTTTATGTAAACTGGTCGAAATATTAAAATATTTTGGCGCTTTTTTCGATAACAGATACTCCATCTCTGGAAGCAAAGAAGTCAATTTTGTAAATGTCTTCCCAACCCACAGAAGTGCATTTTCCAGCCAACCCAATCGTAAATTCTATTTGCACAGTAACACGTACCAAAGTTGCTTAGAATAACCAATGAGCCAATAAACAACCCTCGGAAGCCATAACATAGGAATAAGATGGGTGCGATGTCCTTTAAAATTCTTAACCAAGAGAATTGAGGCGAATAGGATGTTGGAAAGATGAAAGGGAAAGGAGAGCCGGGAGAATGTGATCATCTAAAATTGAATTCCATCTCTTTATAATGTATCCGGAATACATAGTAAACTAGAGTTCAGCTGTTGGGGAGCATAATGGAAATTCGCTTGAAAGCATGGAACCCAAGCCGGCGGAGAAAGTTTTTTCCCAGGCCCACCAAAAAAAAACCGAAGCCTTCCTCTCGTCAGCCTTCTACGCTCTCTGGCTCCTCTCCGTCATTCCAAACTGCATCCCATCCCTACGACCTGACCTACTTTAACAACCAGGAAAAACGGGGCCTCCTTCACTCACATACAACTCTGTAAATAAGTAGAGAAAATAGAGAAGGGAAAAGCCGGGTGTAGAGTAGAAACTAGAAGCAAGTCCCTTGGGAGAATAGAATCGAGTAGATATGAATCCTCTGCGTTTTACTCCTCATAATTGAATCCCTCAACACTTCCATTTAGAAACATGATTTGGAGGATAGACCAGAACCAGAGAGACCATGGAAACACTTCAGTCCCACACAGATCCATTGTATGGAATGGAACATTAAGTTTTGTCAGGCTCATGTCACGCCAGCTGCATTAGTTTCACAGGAAGTGCAAATACACAGGGCCAAATGAAAATAACTGATTTCCTTTCCAAGGATTTCGTCTAAACTTCTTCCAAGTTTGGGTTTGGAGTTACGTAGAATGTGGAACACGACAAAACATAGAGGTTATCAGTTTATCAGTCACATTTATGCTCCGTCTATCTTCCTCACTTCATATTACCACCCACGCCTATCAATGTTTCAAATTATAGCATAATCATTAGCAAGCACTGGAAAAAACTGTTGCCACATGTACCTTACTCTCCTTCAATAAAATATAATAGTTCAATTCAGCCACTGTATTCTTGACACGCGAGGGTCACTTCAACAGTTTTGAGATTTTAGGCTCAGAGTTCCATTTTTTGAAGAAAGACGGACACGAAATGTCTTTTCCTTTCAACATGATTTTAGATTTAAAAAATCCTACATGATTTGCATATTGAATTTACATATGGCGTTAAGTAGAAGATACTATATAATTTACAGTTCATGGTTTCCGTACTAAAAGGATTTTTAAACTGACAACTGACAACTGACTAACCAAGAATTTACACACACAACGCAAGAGAATCTAGAATCATATCTGTTCAATTGAAAAAGTTTAAGCTAAATATCACACTTGTATATAACAGGAGCGCTATTCGTTATTTTTTTCAAAATTCTGTTGGAAAAAAGCAAAACAATTTTCTAAATTAAAAACAAGATGAGAAGCTTCTGGAATGACCCTTATGCCTATGCATAATTAACTACATAGTAATTGGAACCTACTTATTTTTATTAGAGCAATTTTTATGAAATTCGTTTAAATGCATATGGATGTAATGGAAGTAGAGGCCTGAGAATTTATGCATCACGGACCAGCTGCAACAATGTATGGCTGGCTAATACAATTAAAGATACATTCACATTATATAATATAAATACAATTTTATTATTCTGAATTCCGAACAAGGAACAGGGAATAGTTTAACCTTCCGTGTAACCCACGAACATACACATCCATAATATTATGAATCCTCTTCTGTCGAGAGATACAAAGCGAGAATTCCCCGTGTACCTGACAAGCTATTCCCGAAACGAAGAGAAAACATAATTTGAAAACTTTCTCCACTTCCGGACATGAGAGGTTTCTGAAAATTACTTTTAATGTACTAGGCCTAGGTTGTTGTAGTCAGGAGAAGTTCTAGATTCACTTACAACACCTAACCTAATCACTTCCAGTCGCCAAGTCCTGAGTTCCTCTCCCGACAAATTAAGGAACGACTCTCCGTTGGTACTCTAGCACAGGATGCGAATTCTCAAAAGTTTCCCTTTTTTTATTATTACCTACAAAATTCAATCTTTCTGTCGAAACCCGGCGGAAATTAGGTTATTTCGTCAAGATTAGATTCTTCTGGAACTTGAGCATCCCAGCCAAGCTACATAGCTTCTCGGCTGAAGCTGAACCAACCCAGCTTATTACTTTAAAAGTGTGATGTGATGGAAATGGAATGAAAAAAACCTGATGCTGGCACCGGCGCTCGCTCCAGGCGAAAAGAAAAATCCATCTATTTTTGCTGACACGCCACTTGCTTCACAAAATATGCTTTCGCTTTTTTTCCCAAGCCTACAAACTCCTGAAACCATTCCACCTGCACGTCAGTGCAGCACTGCCTCATCCATCAATGTCCAACACTGCAGTGTCAACAAAAGTTGGGTGTTCCAACTTTCCAAGATCCCGAGTTCCAACATTGCGGCACAGATTCCATCCGTCCCAAAAATGTAACGGAACGGTTCAGGATTTTAATATAATATTACCCAACCCTGATCTCAAAACTTGTGTAAATATAAACTAAAGCAGCCGCCGAAGGGCTCGTGTGCGAAAAACAGAAAGAGCCACAGCACACAACACCACTCTGATTTAATGCACAAAAAAACCTTATGTAAACCCTCCACTGCATTTGGCCCGCCCATCATGGTAGCTCGAGCCGACAAAGTTCTCCTAAATCCGTACTACATGATGGCCTCAGTCGAAACTTAATCTGTGACTAGATGGAGAAAAGTCCTTTATCTCGACTCAACAAGATCATTAGTCAAGAGTTGAGAGATGTGAAACTCAAAAAAAACCCTCTTCCAAACTATAGTATTAAATGAAATGACAAATACCTTTGTGAAACTTTGCTTCCAGGGACAGGCACAGGAGTCAACGCCCTCCAAATGTTAGACAATAGGATGTAATACCCAGAAAATTGGTTATTTTAATATTTGAACGGAAGAAACCATTGTTAAACATCAAGCCCTCTAAATTCGAGGCTGGTAATCAATTGTGTGAAAATGATGAGACAATTTACAAAGACCATCATTAATTCCCGAAGCGGAGAAAGCAGAGAAATCAGAAGTGAAAGCAGATATTTGGAACTAATGTCATCTACTCATGCTCAATTATCTGTAGAAAACGGGCCATGGGGAAAACTTACACTTCAAGTATCTCATTTCTGCTCTGTTGAGCCGAGAACGAGAAACCCGGGAGAAAATTGGAAGGCCTGAGTTCCAACTTTCACCGGCTCATGGATAGAATTAATCAAGAAGCCCAGGCCTTGGAGATATACTTTCTCCGAAACAGAGTCTGGAAAAAACGACGAGTGTCGTAAACACCCACCGAATCCTAAGCCGCTTAACTTACAGAATCAACTGAGGCAGTAAACTTTCTCTCGTAAAAAAAACCTGATACGATTTTATTATAGAGGACGCTGGAGGCCTCTACAAAATCCTGACCCTTCAAATAATATAGCTGCTTTGAGAGGTTTAAAGTAAACATTGAATCCTCTTATGAATCCAACGAGTTATGAAACGAGGAAAAATCAGGAGATGATGTCGTGCTCCAATACATTATCTCATCATAGAGAACTTTCTCCTGCTGCCCAGGTAAGAGTAAACAAGTAAGGCTTCTATACTTTATACTTCTATTGTGCCCCTTCTGTTCTGTAAATAGAAAAGACTGGGAAACAAGGAAATCCGAGCTTAGGCACACGATACGAAGAGCTCTGCTGTCAGGATGAAAGATTTCAATTATACTTCACCGGATGAGACCATCCCACTACATATTAATTCATTTGAAATGGAAGATGCTTCAAAAAGAGACTCCAGTCCTCGGTGCTTCACTCACTATGGGCGACGGCGGCTGAAAGGAAATCTAGGATCTACTCCTACTTGAAACTTGAATTGAATAGATTGCCATGGGAAACCGGCCGGGCCGGGAGTCTGCACAGAATGTCCTCTGATTCGCCCTTCAGGAGATGGCATTGGGCTTACCAAATATAATGCTTTCTCCGAGGAGAAAATTCTGGTTGTATGAATCCTCGTTGCTCGTGACAATTGATGCTTGTGCTTATGCTATGCTAGACTTGTCATCGTCACTCCTTCCGGATGCTTCTTGTCTAATGGTGCGAGAAGTGGAAATGTCGAGAAGCTTTTAATAAATAAAAATTACACTTACCTTTCGTTTTTGATCGAATCTTGCTCTGAAGTCTTGGAGAGATTTCTTTAATTTGTCAACATTGTCCTGATCCTCAGAGACCATCAAGTATTTACGCCAATTAGCCGAGTCAAAACCCCAGTGACAAGTCATGTTCTCCTGTTGATGAGTATGGGTAACGAATCGCTGAGGTGTGAACAAGCCATGACAGTTCACGCATCTACAAGTTCAAACAATAACATTTTAATAGTTTACATTGACCATAAAATACAACAGTTGACCAAAGAATAAATTGGTTGTCCAAAAAATGGCTGAACACAAAAATAAAATGTGTTCAAAGAATGGTTGACCAAAAAAATAAAACGTCTGACAAAAATAAAACGGCTTATAAAAATAAACTGGTTTTCTAAAAAATGGCTAAAACAAAAATAAAATGTGTCCGAAAAATGGTTGACCAAAAATTAAAACGGCTGACAAAAATAAAACGGCTGACAAAAAATATAGCTGTTGACAAAAAATGAGACGGCTGACAAAAAATGGCTCACTAAAAGATAAACGGTTGGGCGAAACATATAATGACTAACCAAAAAATAAAGCGGTCTTGCAAAAAAATAAAAGGGATGACAAAAATAAATTGGCTGAAGGTAGAATTGATTGATAACTATTGTTTTCAGCCGATTTACATTCACGCAGGTTTAGTGAAGCTTCTCCTTTTTTTAGCTTAAACAAATCTAATTTTCGCGACAGTGCCATGAAACAAATGTATTTTGATGCCTTTAATTTGATTTCAAAAATAGTTTGTGTTAAACCGAGCTCATACAAAGTTAAGCCTGAGCCCAGATTAAGCCATGATGGAAAGGAGTTCATTGAGCTTATGTATAATGAAGATGGATGAAGAGCCAATTGCATCCTGCTAACATTTACATTATTAATATGCATGGATTTGTTTTGTACTAAAATCCTGAATCCTGAATATATGATCCAAACGCAGCCCAGTCAACGACAGAAGCTCGTCCTGTCTCTCTGGCAAACAAAATATGCATACAATAACGTTATGTGCCAGGAGATAAATTAGACGAGCTGAGACAGGAATGACGTGAAGAATAATATATTGGCACTAAAAGTTTGAACCCAAACCAAGAACCTTCCTTTACGACTTTCGAGAAAATAACAACTTATTGATAGAATTAAATTACAAATTTTAAGTGGCCCTGTTTTCCCTTGATTACTCCCTTTTATCCTGCTGAACAGGTCTAGCAGTTGTGTAATTCCATTTCGTCTAATGCAATAAATGGAGTCTCAGGTCTCAGAATTTAAAAAATATCGAGTGAGATTTACCAGTTCCATTTTTTGAGCTGCCACTATTGGCAGCTGTCATGCCTAACTGGCCTGGTAACCATCATGAGAAAAAATTCAGTGGAGTGGGACCAAAATTAGACCAAATCTTGTCTCCTGACAGCATCAGGCTTAGCAACCGTGTATGGCAATGTACAATACACAATGGAGAATAGAAATCTGTAGAAAACTACTGCAGCTGAGGCCAAAGTCGACTAAAAATGCCTAATGACATGCAGAAAATTCCGACAAGATAATTGGAAAGGAGCTCGTTGAACGCTGAACAATGTTTGGATTTTAAGTGTATTTTTAGACTTACTCAATGCAGAGTGCATCAAGATTCTCATACAGGTGTGGCAGAACAACTCCTCTTCCTCCGCCAAAGCATTCATGGTACACACGGAAATGGGAATTTGACTGTGGTTTCTTGGGATCTTGGGGACGATTGACCGCTGACAGAAAACTCACAGCTGCCTTTGGCGGATTTTGATGGAGCAGAGAGTTGACTAGCCGCTCTGCATCCGACTTTGTAACCAATCCACAGCTCTGAGCTGAAGTCGGAATCACGCCAGTTCCTTTTAATACATCCAATTGTTCCTCTGAGCTGAAGGAACAGAATATACGAAGATCGTCACAGACCTGAAATTCAGAAAAAAATATAACCTTATGAAAATAGAGTCACGTCAACCAGGCAGATGATTAGTATTAACAGTACTTCTCCCTTCCTCAACCCTTCCTCAAGGTTATCGAGACCTTGGATAGACCTAGCTCAACTTTGTGATTAATTAAATTCAAATTCTGACTCTGGCCCTTGAATATTCAACTGCATCATTCTTATAACCTACATGAAGAAATTCATTAAACGTGTTTTGCTCTCGTTCTCGTTTAATTGCTCTCTGCTGTTTACTGAGCTGGTTTTCCTAATCAGAATTTAATTCTATTACGTCTAGAATTCATTTTCACCGTTTTGAGCAGAAAACGCATCAGTTTCACTTCAAATTCAGAAGCAGAATTCAATTTCAATTTCAATTTTCAAACCTCGGCGAACGCATCAACAATCAAAACAGTGTCTATTCTATTCTAATTGAGTAAAATTAACCTCCCTGCTTAGCTGCTGTTTTGCTTATATTCAATCGATCGAGTAATTAATTATACGTTCCAGCGACCTGCAAGAATTTTCTATAATATTTAAAATATTTCATTGTTTTTTAAAATGAGATTTTTAAAAATTTCTCTCGAATCTTTAAACATTTTGGGATTTTTATAAAAATATATATCCCATCTCTGTTAATCATGCTATCGATCTCGAACTCGTTTATGAATTATGTAATGCATCGATTCTTTAACATCTCCGATTTTGACTTGTGCTATCGCATGTGACAGTAAATATAAGTATGCTGGAATTGCCAACCGCTGCCGTGTCTGACGAGACGACAAATAATCTAGATGGAACTTAATTCGACTTTCAACATTTAAGTCAAACACCAGGCTAACACAATTAAAAATGAGAGAACAAGTATACGGCGACCGGCCGAGCTCTGGCGTGGCGTGACGTTGTCGTCATTCAAAACATTTCTCCTTCAAAATATCCAAACTTCGAGGCCAGTGAGAAAGAATTCATTATTCAAATCCAGGCGAACACCCTACTTCAGTCGTCCCAGCTTAACTCGCTCACTAAACATGCGAGGAAAGTCAAAAACGCTTGTGTATTTTAGCCATTAGACATTTCGACTTTTAGACTGCACGTCAACTGCCAAAGCTACTTATCCCATGTCCCCAGTCTCTAGTCGTAATTTAAGATACGATACGAATCAAGGCACTACTGCCACAAAGTGTTTTCAAGCCTGCTCATGGTATTCTATATTCTATTATAGATTTTATAATTATTGATTTCACTCAATCCCATTGAGCCATCAACCTTGGAAAGGAAGATATGGGAATTTAACCTACCCGTCAAAGACAACCTTTAAGCTGGAAGATAAAATACGACCAAATCCACTTTAAGATATTCGCCAGGGCCACGAATGATCAAATCCTGCTACCAAATTCCTTAAACGTTTCAACGTCCATCGAAACTGCAAACTAAAAACAAAAGCTCTCGGACCCCTGTCGCCTGACCCATTTTATCGTACACCACTATCAGTTGAATTTTGAATTTAATAAAAAAATTAGAATTCCAAATCCTCATTTAATATATTTATTTTGAATGAATCGGCAATCGGCTTTATGACCATTGGCATAACATGTTAATTCAGTTCAATTAAACGAGGATGGAATGGAGCATGTTAACAGTCTATATGATTTAAGCCCAGTCTGCTCCTCCTGTCTGCTAATATGAAGTGAATTGGCGAGAGACGAGAGACTAGACACGCCTCCAACTTCCCACAAGCTCTACTCGAAACCTTCAATTGACTTTCAAAACGGATAAGTGCAAGTTGTGTCTGTATAATAATACCACAAGATGTGACTTATGGTGAGAAACTGGAATTGGCAATGATCTAATGGAAGGGAACTAAAGAACTCAGCTTCTCTGATTACAAAGAAAGAAACCAGCATTTCTATCTTCTCCCCATTTGTTTCCATTCCATAAATACTTTCAGAAGCCAGAAGAGCAGTCGTCGTCGGAGAGCCAGTCAGGCATTGAATGTCAATTAAGTATGTAAGTCTGCACTTTTACTGACTGTAAATAGCACAGTACCAGTATGCGAGTCTGATATCCTTATCAGTGCAAACTGGACTTGTTCTTGTTTGGCCTGTCGCAGATGGACAGAAGTATCTCGATTTGTTGTTGAAATCAAGCACAAAACACAATGCAAATAACTTTTTACATATTCAAGTGCACAAGCTCAAAATTACAGGACTTGAGCTCGGATTTCCATGCGTTCACCACGTCTAATTTCTCCTCCAGTATTTTTCACTACTGAAAATTAATGGTACTAACGTAACAACGGGTACTGCCACGCGTTGCTGGAACTCTTGCATACTTATGAGGTTTGTGCATTTCATATCGCAAATTTACCAATTTTGAACATGTTCCGTTTCTCCCTGAGCTTCGAACGACAGTGTAGTACAAATGCAATATGTAGGATGTAGGAGGTGGAAACGGAGGAAAATGAAAAGTAAACGTATTATATGTAGAACGCACATGAGTGTAAAAATACGGAAAAGAATGAAAAAGAATAAAGTTGAAAGCAAAGAAACAAGAAAACGGTGAAATGGAGGAAAATAAAATGGAAAGGGAGAAATAGAGGAAAAGAAAGGGAAATAATTAGAAATGGTGAATAAAGGAATGGGAGAAAGAAGAGAGCATCCGGGGAAAAAACGAAGGAGATGTAATTAGTTGTCGGAAAAGGGAAGTAGAGGAAAAGAAAAGGAAAGACGGGGGAGAAAAGAGAAGAAACATGAAAATGATAGCCTAGCGTTTAACCTTGTAGTGCTAAGTCAAGCGTCTAACGCTTGTTGCTTCTAACTTACTGTAAATTGAATGTATTTTAGTTCTACGTTCGACCGTTTACATAGACAGACATATACGAAAGATTAGACCGGAAATTATCTATACAAGCATGTGAATTGCGAAGTAACTAGGGCTCCAGAAATATCCTTGACAGAATTGAATTATATAAAATAGACTATGGAAGAAGCCGAGGACAAAGTTCAATTCTTCCACCCGTTCCAGTCAACACAGTAAAATAAATGTTCCAGTGAATAAATAATGTTGCCTGTCACTCTCCAAGGTTTTTCCAAGGATAAAATATAATGCAGCATGGGAATGAGCAGGTGAGAATGGGAGACGTGAACCGAAGCAGTAACTAACTTTCTTCAAACTCAAAAGGAAGAGATAAGAAAAGAAAGTTCAAGAAAGATGCTCCTCTAAACTTTCTCCCACCAAAAACCGGCTCATGGCTCAGGCTCATTATAGAAGTGAAAGTACTGCAGCCCCGTCCCACGTAATGAAGCATCTTATACAACTTTCTCCGACAAGGATGACAAATTCATTGAACATGCTTTCTCAAGAAAAGCTCATTCATCAAAGTGTTAAATTAAAAATTAAATGAACTCATTTTAGCGTCAAATTTTACTTCAATTTCTAATTTCGATCGTCTGATTCGGCGTCGGCGTGGGCCAATTGCAAATACCCGCCTACGTCTAACTTAAGCTTGCACGAACTCAGTCACGTAAATAAATCATCAGAAATTGACGTTACTTATAATGATTTGTTGAAGCACCATAGTAGTAAAGTGAAAGCTAGGCCGCAAGGGAGAACTACTACCGCACCGGGACTTTTAGGATCAGGATCAGAGAAAGGTTTTTGTCCCATAATCCTTTAGCGGAGGCACTGAAGACTCAAAGTATAACTTCCGGTGACATTTCCTTTCCGTTCGGTCCATAAACCTTATCTCCCATCTCAAAGACGGACTATTCCTATCTATCCGACATCCGACCCTGCATAGCTAGATCCTTGTACAAGACCCACTGCAATTTGACGGAACGATCTCATGTTTATGGAGAAATCGAGCTTTCAGCTTTCTCCTTGGACTATAAGAACGGAGAAAGCACTTTCACTTAAGTTAATATTGTGAGTAAGTTATAATATTCTCCTAACTTCTCATTGCCAATTGCGACTTGCGACTATGAAACATCACAAATGGACCAAAGTCGAAACTACACTTTATACAGCACATCCGTCCGATATCCGATAGCACTCGGTCTGCTTTCACTGACGATTGTCATTGCATCCATGCATCAGGGCATCTGCATTGCTTTGCTAGAAGTCATGGGTTTACGTACGTATAGACAACGGAGATCGATTTTTTCCCTTCTCACATGGATGAACCGTTATGAAATACGAAATAAATGCGACATAACTTCAGAATCTCATCATCATCAAAATACCAGTAACTAGTAAGTTCCAGTAGCTATAGCCACCTAATGAAAAATTCCTCAGTACTGACGTCCGAACAACAAAGGGTCCACCAAGTCAGTATTTGCGTGTCAAGTCTTTACGTCGAAAACAACACTATGCCATGCTAATGTTATGTAGTAGAGTGTAGAACATAAAAGACAACCCTGAGAATGATAGCTTAAATGGCAAATGGGATTGTTATGCAGGTGTGCTTGAGTGAAATGGCAAAATGGCACCAGCCGGTCACCTTGACTTGTCTTAAACCTTAAACGCAAGTAGCCCTTCCTACCTCACGCACAACAACGCATCACGAAGATCACCTCATGGTATAGCATCCTGTATGACTAAAGTGTGGTTTGAATTTGAACAAAGAGCACACAGCAAACCGAATTAAATCATGCTTATTTGCTGCTCATACATTGAACTCAAACTGTAGGATGATGATCACGAGAGCTAACGTGCTGATAATTATGGAGTAGGTGATATTGTAATACAATTTAATGTGATTCCGATTCGTAAGCTAGTCATTAGCATTCAGCATTGTAAATTGTAAAGATGTGACAGGACTCGTTCTAATTGGGAATTTGGGAAAACATACTTTTACATGGAGTATTTGGGCAATGGACAAACGACCGAATTAATTATAGTGTTAGACAAGGTACAAACTAAAGGTAAGGCGAGGAAGTCTAGAAACGTATTTGACCGCATTGCATGAGTCTGAGTCAAGAACAAAGAAGTGGATTGGATTGGAATTGGATTAGCTGAGCATGAGGCATGAGAAGATGGAATTAGCATAGGTACCTCTGTATTATTTTATTATATACCCAAACGTCCTTATTCGTCTGGTTCAGCACATAGTTAACGTACATATAGAACTATCGTCGAGCCAGAATTAGTCATGCACATCATCAGCCTCAGCCTGCGTCATAAAACATTTTAGTGCTACACACCCGGTGGTTGTTTACGTCCCGTTTGCTGTTGTTTGTCTGCAATAAATATGTAAGCACTCACTATTCGAACTTAGAGAAAAAAAATAGCGTACGAGACGAACCCACACGCTACTCTGGCTATCAGCTACACATTAATCTACATACAGATATTACTAATATACACATCTGTAATTGCAATGCAAATGCTGACTGCTCTAAGCTCTCATGTCGTCAATCGTCAAATTTTAACCCAAACAGAGAAATAGTTGGCTTAAAGTTCTGCAAGATATATTTTTCTAGTATTGTTGTGGTTCGGCAAATTCGAATTCGAACGAAAATGATTTGAACAAAAATTAAATTTTTAAGGATATTTTGATGATTTTTTAAGGTACACTATTATTTATCATTTAAAACGAATTTTACCTACACCTACATGTTTGGCAAATGGGGTGAAAGAACACTAACAAATATTTTCGATAATGAAGAAGGAGGTTGTCGTGACCAGCGGTAACCACTGGTACCAAAATTAGCTCGAATTCGACAGAAACGAGTCACATGCCAAGCCTCTCTTGCTTTTCGCAATATTATTTAGCGCCATTATCATATGAGCCACATAAAGTGATTAATTTGACGCGGATCGACTAATAGGATCTTTTAAGCTCATAAATAACTGAAATCAAATACGCGGAAAATCTATTCTGTTGTGCACTGTACAATAGCAAACTGTTTGTACTTACTAAAATACGCTAATGCATGCAAATCCTATTTGCTACGTTAACACCGTATTCAAATCAACAAATAGCGAATAATCTGACGTCTAGCCGGTTTTTTCGCGTTTCGCGTCGCGTCGCGTTATGTAGTGCATCCCTGTCCCTAAGTCCCTAGTTCATCGATGTACCTTGAACTGACTTGTCAACACTTAGTTTTAAATTCATGACCCAAATGACCTCGCTACCCTGTTTCTATACTACTACTGTAACTCTACAAGTAGAAAACCAGACCTAACCAAACATGTACTTCCGCTGGCTAACCCTGTATCACATATTTAAGATGCAGAGGTTCCCTTAGCTTCTTAAATCAATTGTGTTCAACGAGTAACGAGTAGTTTAGAGTTTTGGTAGGTATTGAGGGGCTATGTATGCATTTTGAAGGAATCATCGATCATTGTCTGCAAAATGCAATTCTATCGCTTCTGACTGAAGATATGTCATATGTGTAATTTGTCATTCCATGATGAATGACGAACAACGGTAAACAGACAAATTGAGTTTCCATTGCAATAATTTTAAATTTTAATCTGAATGAATGATGGCTTACGTTGCAATTTGCAACCACTATCATTATTAAATACAAAAATTGTCTGTGATTGTGAAGGATTGAGGGTCCCGCATTGCATTTTAAAATTCACCATTCACATGTTCACAATGTACAAGGTGAGTTAAGTCAATACATACATTGTAACATTAACATTTGGCTTCGATTCGAGCCAACTCAGCACTCAGCATCAGCAATCAGCATCCGTATCTTCCCTGTGTGCTGTCCTGTGCATCAGGTAAACAGAAAACACGAACATAGGAATTTTTTTAGCAAAATTACCAGGCCAGATACAACAAAAGCTAAGTCGCAATTGAAAGTTGCGTGTGTGTCCTATGCTCATATCATAATCTATGCTATATCATACCAAGCCATACTATTGTATTAGGTATTTTGCTATTTGCTATACAGATATGGCACTGCCCAGAACCAGAAAGCTACAAGATGAACTTTAGGAATGCTGTTTATCTCACCTCTTCTGCTCACGTTCACGACTAATAGGCTTACGTTACACGTTAAAAGTTGCAATGCAATTTTCGATGATTCGACTTTGCACAATAGATTTTTACAGACTGGGACGTCAAAACATGCGTACTCATGCAGGGCAAAAGGTAAGATTGAGGTTGACAGGAGAGAGGGATCAAAAATTAAGCTACAGTAATCAGGATCTAGTCAAGATCTCACAAGAATTAGATGTAGTATGTAGTATAGACATAGCATGCATGATGGGCTTTGTCTGTCTTCTGTCCTATGAATTGCGAATGCTGCCTTCAGCTTAGCCGAACGTCTGTTGTAGTTGTAAGTCATCTGCAATCTGCA
>JAQFYU010000170.1:0-30226 GCA_034694905.1 Ceratophysella granulata | reverse complement strand
TAGCCTGTATGTACCCAGACATCTAGCGCGCTTATGTTTATGCTTAGCGCGCGCACTGTGCGCCTAGCAGCAGCAAGAGCGCACCGAGCTGCTATGAACGGGTGAAATATGTCACTGCTATATGTCAATGCTGATTTACAACAACGAGTGTAAATTCGCGCAATGGTCATGCGCTATAAAACACTACATGGTATAATTCATATTTTGATACTTGCGGCAACATACATCCGGATATTTTGTAGATAGAAAAATACGGCAACTTTGGCTATATGCCCGTATGGAAAAGGTTAAACCAGGCTATCAGTTTGACAGTTTCGGATTCGGGTTTTCTTTCAGATAACCATAATTTCGGCCAGGAAGATGGAATTGGAGAGAAACATTGACATGTTGCATGCGGAGAAAGAAGGGCTTTCTTCTCATCTGGACGACTCGTCTGACAGGATCACTTTGCTGGAAAGACAGTCTCGTGAACAAGAGCTTCAGCTTATAGGCAATCGACATGAGATCAATGAATTGAAAATGGCTAACCAGGCCTTGTCTACCCGGTAAGGCTTCAGAATGAATCATTCCAGCAACATGCTAAGGTATTCTATGTATGCGCATTGCGTAGTTGAAGTTGTATTTTTGGTGAATCCATGAAGGCACTATTCTGAAAAATGCACTGATCTTAATCTCTATTGATACGCACTCGGCAGGTAGTATTTTGCATATTGGATAACAGTGAAGTGAACTCACAAAATAGACTGATTTCTTGCATGATTTACTTGCATGGTCCCTTTAACCGCAAAAATTGCGTCACTGCAGTTCCTTCCCCAAGAAATGTCAGCCACATTCAACTTCCACGCAGTATGCGTGCATGCGTTTTGTAGTGAAACCAAACAAATACGATGGCGTTTACTCAGCTACCTATTTGGCAAAACTCAGTATCAACTCAGCTTCTATTTCAAAGGTTGGAATTACTGAACCGCTCGGCGACTGTCAATCGATCCTTGTTAAACGAATTGGAGCTATCGGCGGACTTCCGTACAACGTCTGGACTCTCTGCGTCGTCATCCGGCATCGGAGGAGAGGAAGATGACATTGAATGTGACGATGGAGGGGTCACACATCCAAACCAAGCCCACTTGAAGCAGGTATGGCAAAACAACTAAGAAGGAAGGTATATGACATTTAGTTCAGCCCTGTCACGTGTGTCAGTTTTTGGGTTACCTAATCAAGTGTACTTACTTATATTTTACGAACCAATAATAGTAGCAGCATTTCATGTCCCATAGTCCCATCGGCCATTGTATACCAAAAATTAACTAGCTCTCACTGACACCTAAATCCCAAATTGGGTTGTGGCTTGTGGCTGTGGGTTTTGTATAAGCTTGTCTGTAAACATTTCCAATTTTGGTATATAAAAAAATAAAACTACAGAATTAGAAATAGGCTTAAACTAGAAGCTTAGAAGCTTAACGACTAAACTTTGGAAAATCTAAATATACTGTACATAGAGCCTGAAATGGATTCGAAGTATGCGTTTATGTTACTGCTGGAGCCCTGCAGTTCCCGTTGAATATTTACATATTCACGAACATGATCCGGAAGTGTTTATTGATTAATAATTAATTAGCTCCCTTGTTTTGCTTCTTACTACAGTTGAAGGAAGAAGTGTGGCTGGCCTATTGTTCTATTCTCGCCATGTGCCATGAGTTGAAAGCTCTCAAGAAGTCAAAGCAAGACGACTCATGTG
Source organism: Ceratophysella granulata (assembly GCA_034694905.1). Taxonomy (NCBI): domain Eukaryota; kingdom Metazoa; phylum Arthropoda; class Collembola; order Poduromorpha; family Hypogastruridae; genus Ceratophysella; species Ceratophysella granulata. Next base: position 28,491 of record JAQFYU010000170.1, on the reverse strand, counting down.
TGAGCATGGAAACATCCCTCAACGACACTTGCTTTCAGTTCAAAGTAAGTCTTGGAAACGTGAAACGTGAATAGAATCCTAATGACAATGAATAACTACTTATTTACCAAGTAAAGTTGATCATTACCACACGCACGTACATAAAGTCAGCGTGTTAACAGTTCCAATCGGAAGGTGCATTGTAGTCTTGGGGGATCACGAACATGAACCATGTTTTAAAATTGTTCTTCCGCGTTCCAGTGTTTATTGTTTAACTTTAGTTCCTTGTTTTTTTTTTAAGTATTCAGATGATATTTATGCATTTCTTTTGTTTTCCAGCCGGGACTTCTTCACAGCACGCTTGAAGAGTTGAGATCTCTTTTGAGAGACTTGTCCTGTGTGGATGGCATGGAAAATGGTCCTGTCAAGTCGCAAATTGAACTGGAAATGCGACTGCATTCCTTTGAAGAATCCCTGGACAAATCAGAAAGACTCTTGGCAGAAAAAAATGAAGAAAACAAACGGCTGAATGAGCAAATCAACCAGCTTACTAGTAATACTCACGACTTCAGAACCTCTATAATGCCTGGACAACGTTTTCTAACTATAGTTTGAACTTGTAGGTCACCTAACAATACGGGAAGCGGAGCTCTCTGCCGTCACAGAAGAACGGGACAATGCTCGGAGGGACATGAGTGAAACTCATTTAGCCAAAGACGAAATCGTGAAGAAGGCTTGGGAGCTGAGAGACAAAGCGGTTGAACGGAAGAACAAGGCGGAAATTGACGTGGCTCGTACACGAATTGACATGATGCAAGTAAATAGTCAGTTGATGGAAGCAGTCCAGCAGAAAATTCAACTAAGTCAGCAACTGGAGCAGTGGCAGGTACTTTCATTTCCCTCCAACTTCAGATTCATACGCTGAAGATTGAAATATTCTTTAAGCATCTGGAATTGACATTTTGTATTTGTGTTCATCCACAGGTGGACATGCAGCAATTGCTTGATGAGCAAATGCGAACGAAGCTTTCCAAACATGAAGTGAAACCTGAGGCAAGTGCACCAGCCGAGCCAGTATCCACATCTCACTTAGACAGAAAACGAAACAAGCTTTTTGCAATTTTTCGTAATTTTAATAACTGACACACGGTAACTTTGTACCAATCTCCTTTCGATAAGTGAATTCTGACGTGATCAAGCTCCTTCGTCATGTTCCCAATTATCTTCAATACTGATAGCGTTTTGCTGTCTTCATATCAATTTGTACAGAATCCAATTAGGGCATCATTCTGATTTCTCCTCTAATATTTACTCTACTAATTTACGCATTGAATACTTGAAGTGTACTTAAATGGAACTTGGTCCAATACCGTCAGGTATTTATATGCTCCTGCTATCGAATAGCAAATTCGTTCAGGAGACTATTCCGTTGAGAAGCAAATCAGTATTTGTCAAGCTAAGTGCATTACTACTGTACCACACAAATTATTGTGGGCTCAGAAACTTTTGTAGAATCAAACCAATATTGTATATGTGCATATCCATGTATACTATTCATATACATTTGTGATATTATCCAATAAAGTAACTAATTAATAATATACGTATAATTATAATTAATTCTACCTAACTCCTACTAATGAGAATCGTGCTGGACAAGAAATGAGAACCGGAAGGGACTCAGACAGACTCAGGTGCTTTGACTTGACGACGAGCCTTCATGCCACAAGTTTCCTTCTATTCCGCTCTCCGCCTGTGATATTCCTTCCGTCGTCGTCCACTCGCTATTTACTAAGGTTTCACCCAACCATTCATTCCACATGTGTTATCAACATACATTGTAGTTTGTAGTATCTACATAGTACATATAGACTGTGTATCCTAGCACTAATGGACTAATCAACATGAATAAAAGTCACTCACAAATTGACAAATATCCGGAAATCATGCATAGTGCTATTTTGTTTGCTCAAGTCGATTAAATTGCGGAATGACGTCATTGAGCAGAATGGGGCAGATGAATCGAATCATAAACTCGCCTCCCTATGCCTGAATACCTACACACTCATTTCAAATACGACCGAAATCTAAAGTATGTATTAGTATTATAAACGTATCTAAAATTCTATTTTCCTCCATCTTTCAGTAATGCTCCGGTTGGAACAAATTGTTGAAATGTATGCCAGCCTTCAATAAACAAGTAGAGCCTGGAAACGTACCGTCCACTAATGTCATGTGGTTACGACTAACGATGAGCTTGTCACTCAACATTAACGGACCGATTCAAACTACTATCATTTGGAAGGACATATAATGCTTGAACATTGTTCGGTTAGATGTTAGATGGTTTCGTAGCCACAAGGGCAGCGTAGAGATGAAATATCTTCAATCTAAACTTTTACGGTCCGCATTTTTAAGTAAACCATATCTATGCGGTTGGATCAAGTTATCTTGGTTGGATTTTATACGATGTTTCAAAGTTGTAAGGGACTTTTCGCGGATTCGTAGTTTTCTGTAGACGGATGTACTCTCACATGTAGGGCGAAAGCTTAATGAAAGTTCTGTGATTTTCTTTAATATGAATGCAGTGAAATGCGAAGATAATGAGCAAAAATGGAAATAATTGACAGCCACTTCGTTTCTGATCAGTGTTTATTACCAAACGCTAAGCTATTTATGTGTTATTGGGGTCTTTAACAGCTGTTAGCCATATAAGTAGTATTAAGCATTTTATCAGTAAGAAAGTTAGTGTGTTGCGCTCATACACAGTAAGAAATGCTTATAATTTTAGTGAAAAGAAACCAGGAATCAATGAATATCCTTGCTACTGAGCTAAAACTATTAAGACTTTAGAGATGAGAGTCCAGCCCGCATGATTTCATCGGTAAGAAGCAGGTTGGTAGCTACGATGATGCTGCAAACAAATATGAAAACAGGTGAAATACGAACAAAAACGGATATAGTTTGTTCCAATAGATATACAATCAATGTATGAATATGAATATGCCTTCCAGTCCGACGATTTCCGGTTCAAAATCGGACTGGAGGGTAAGTCACAAGCACTCAAGCATCAAGTATCATGTAATATTTTGGGTTTCCGTATTACCTGGCATCGATGATTTGCTTCTTCACTGAGTAGTTGTCCAAGATCCCAGATACGAAGGGCATAAGTGTATCGCCAGTATCCAAGTCCAAACCAACAACTGTATCCCCTTGGGACTGCATAGCCTTCAGAATCATCTCTTGGCAGTCAAACCCAGCATTAGCAACCAATACTTTCGGAATTACTAATATTGCCTTCGCAAAGACATTCACTCCGAGTATGGAACGACTGGGAATCTAAGAAGGAAAGTATCATTGCACGTCAAGTGAGGCATACAAATGAACTAATGTTAGCAGATTACGAAATACCTGAAGACTGCTCAGTTTCTTGCTAACTGCAAGTTCAAATGCACCGGCTCCAGGAATAACACAACCATCTTCGAGCAGATTGAACAAAGACCGTATTCCATCTCGAAGTGCGTCCTGAAAACGCACGTCAAGAAATAAATAACGTATTTCAAAAAAGAAAGTTCCGTTTTATATCAGAACAGAAACTTGCCTTCATTTGGACAATTGCGTGTTTCGTTGGTCCCTTTACCAGCATTGTCACACTCTTGGGATTTCTGCAGTCTTCCACAAAAGTGTACTTATTTTCTCCCTGGTGACACATAGAAGAAAATATTACAATTAGAATTCGTATCAATTGAAGACGCCTTATAACAACGAACTAATGTCGACTTTATGAAAGGATGAACTATAAACTTACAAGTACATGCTCGTAAACTGATCCAGCAAAACCAAGGCACTCCTCGTTCATGTCGTCCAACGAGTTCATGGCCATGCCACCGCACGCAAGACTCAGACGTTCCATATTACGTCGCTTGGCTCTTCGCAAGGCCAAGATCCCTTCCTTGGCAAGCATGTCCAAGCTAAGGGGATCGATACCTTTTTGGTTGATCACCACGAAGCTCTTTTCACTGCCTGCCGGGCACACTTCTTTCTTCAATGCGATGATCTTCTTCACTCTTTGTTCAATGAACTCTCTTTCCGACGCAAGAAGCTTCTCACGATCTTCAGCGCATTTGTAGAAAAATCCAGAGTTCACCTCACTGAAATAATTTGAAGGTTCAACTTAAGTACTACAAGAATCCTAACTCTGTTGAAACCAATAACCAATTACTACTTCCGCGTGTCATCGCCGGTAAGCCCAAGATACTGCAGATGCGATTTACCAGAAATAGATCGCAGGCTAATTCCTATTATGGGAAGATGGGTCAAAACAAAAACCAAAACAATTGGGAAAGAAAATTATTTTGGTGACATTTGATTTCGTTAAGGGGACGGTATGCACGGCTCTTATAGAATTACATTTGACACTTAAACCGCGTCTTGTTCAACAATGTTCAACAATGAAATCAGCATCTCTCTCAGAGGTTAACTTCACTCGAGTTAATGTACGAAAAGTACACAGTTGAACATAACGACGTTAAATTTGAATTTGACATTTATTTATTTTTTTAATGATTCCACTGAGACCGTATTGAAATACTTACTACTGTTGAATGCAACAGTCAGGCAAGATACGGTTTAAGATACACGAATTTGAAGATATTTTTGTCAACGTACGTCTTTTCATATTCCAACGAAACGTTGCACGTCAGAATAAAGCAATTAGTCAATCGTTTAGGCATATCAGGATGTCGACCTCCGTGATCCAGAACGAGACCCCTGACGAGAACGGTTTCCAATTCATTTCGATGTTGCATTTCCATCAGTTCAATCATGTGAAGGTCGGGTGTGTGACCTTTCTCATAAATGGCAAGCACTGCTTCCGTTGACAACTAGAGAAACAGATTGGCGATTAAGTAAAAGTGTGATGGGCAATTTGAAATGGGAATCAGTTTTGATTTTGATTTACCTCAGCCAAGAGATCTGCAAGCTTACGGTGAACCTTGGTTCGCAGCGATGTTCTTGCAACGTTGACAAGAATCTCCCGCTCCGCATTAATGACCGGAACCTTCATGTCCTCAAGGATTAACAGTGCCTCCTCTTTGGCAATGTCCAAACCATCCGTGATGACACGCGGGTGAACGCCTTCACTGATGATAGCATCCGCCTGCTTCATTATCTCCCCAATCAGAAGAACGATGGAAGTTGTTCCATCCCCAACTATGTCGTCATGTGCAGTTGACGTCTTAGCGATCAAAGATGCCGTCGGATGTTGGATTTGCTGTAGAACAAACATCCGTACTCTTTAAAGCCTGACCTTACAAGCTACAAATTACAAATGTGCTCATGTTCACAAACAGGCCTTCAGCAAGGTCACAGTGTAAATACAAGGATTTGGATTAATGTATCTAGTGGTTAACTGATGCATACGAACATAATTGTTGTCCAGTCATTTGACGAACGGTCGTTGAGCAACAACGGTCAATCTACCGAAAGCTATTGACCGATGACAGGGTATTGTTTGATTGGATTTTTGACCTTTCGTGTTTTAATTTTTCAAGTATAATCTACATATAGCATCCAGACTTCTCATTCTTTCTCCTTTTTTATTTAAGCCCTAGTGAATTAAGTGAAAGAAAAATACGATGAAGAGAATATTTAAACCTTGCAAAAATCTCGAATGTGAATGCAAAACATTATAGTGGCTTGGTAGCTTAATTAGGTAGAAATTGCTTTTGTGCATTGCATGGGTGTAGGGTAGACGAGACGCGGAAGAAACAAGGTTACACATATTACAGATATTCAATTCAATGTGGCACAGGTGTTCAGTTTGTAGAGTATAATATATATATTTCCACATTCTCGAACATGAACTGGGGAACTTACTTACTATTGATTCCTGTTGATAGGCTTAACTCAGGTGTTAGGTGTTTCAATTTACATGCATTTAGCTAAAACATTGATTTACATCTAACAATCTTGCATCATATCATAAGCATTTCGGAATGACGGCGTTCGCTATTTATAAGTTTCATTATCAGCCAAAAGCTCAATAGTACACATCTGTGTTCGGTAAACCGGAAATCGACTAGTGACTAGCGGCTAGCAGTGGCCAATTCACGTAACGCTCGGATAATAGAAAAATTAAACTAGAAAGTCATATCATGTGTAATACGTGGAGATAAAACCGGACCATATCTCGAGACTTATGTCATATGTTTGTGTGTGTGTTGTTGGTGGTACCTTGGACCGACAGGGTACGAGAGCGTTCGACTGATTGGATATGAGACGTTAAAATAAGTAGCCACAGGTCTAGGTTATCAACTTACCATTTCATGAAGAAGAATGTTCCCATCTTTGGTAATTTTGATGTCTCCTGCACCCGAAACTAGCCTACAATCAGAAAGAAAAGAATGTATAGAACTTTATATATTTATCCAAACGTGTTTGATTTCAAATTTCTGTTTACATATGTATGCACAATGATTACCCATAAATGGGATTTATATCATAATGTCAAGTAAAGTTAGTTCGTTAAAGCCAGTTTCATTTGCATGAACCGAATTACAATTTTAGTATTGTCTTATTTAGTATTGTATTGTCAAGTTAAATTAGCTATACTGGATTAAGAGGTAAAATTTTTCCGTAGCAATTTAGTACAATGGGAAGTGTTACGTTCACGTTACAGTAAGTCATATTGCTTGAGTTATTGTTTTAGGATTAATTAATTAGCAGTCATAATATATAAATCCATATTAAGTAATTCGTAGTGATTAATGACATGCTAATGACACATGACGCTGACGGCGAGAGCCGAGGGCGGCGTGGCAGTAGTAGTGTGTAGTGCTGTACTTTGCATTTGAGACATTTATTGGTTCATGAAAAAAGAACATGTAAGCATGCCTCAACAGTGACACAGTTGCCAGTGTCCTGTCAGTATAGGACTTACGAGACCATGACCGATGTATCTGAGCCTAGACAGAGATGACAAGATAGAAAGAGTCTTACATTTTCATTGTTCCCTTAGGTCCCAAGTTGGACTTCATGACTTCTGCAATGCCGCGTGCGGCCGAGATGTTGATGGACAGAGCCTGGGCGGCCCGAGCGAACTCGGCCTTGGGGTTGAGAATATTGATTGCAGCCATGTCAGGACCTTGTCGTGTTCAGACTCTGTTGACCGTTTTCCTTTGACCTCTGGCAGAGAAAGCGACTGATGATCTCGAGGAATGAGTAACACACGACGTTCACTCGTTCCGGTGAGATGAGAAAGAAAGGCACGGACTCTGGATCTTTCCAACTCACCGCGTGCTCCGTTCTGCCAAACTCACACTTCCCACGCCCTTCATTCCGTCCTCCTTTTCGCATCTTCTTTCTCACCATCTACAAACACTTTTGTCAACCAACTATAGGCTACTAGACCTACGTCATTTGCGCTGACATGGCTGCAGCGACACAGTCCTTGTTAGCATATGGGGTGGATCTTTTTTGAGTTAGCTTAGCGGCAGCGGAGTTTAGATTGCACACGAACGGGTCAATTTTTTTCAATTTCAATTAAAGTTTATTCAATTATCTATTCAGTTTCAACATAAATTTACTAAAATAGAGACATGTTGCACTGCCACAGTGTGAGCAAGGCAGAACAAGCTGATTTCCAAATTGACACAACCTAATTAAATGTATCCCAAATTCCGTGTAAGTTTTTATGAATATGTAAATGTTTTGATATGCACATTCACATGCGCACTGGCATAAAATTGAGTTAAGATTTCAAATGCAATCTATAGATTTCTTTTTTAATCATATTTTAGTCGTAGATATTAAAGAGTTGACCGAAATACCATTTTACATAAGAAAGCAGAGAAGTGTAAATGACATCATGGGGAAAACGAGCATCTTTAAAGTGCTACCAGCTTATTATGCTAAACTAAAATCTCTTGTTCAGGGACCCACCTCCCACTTCCACGCCCACGCTAACAATGCCATATAAGGGCGGGAGGCAAAGAAGCCTGCAACAAGCCACCACTACCGCCCCACCACATCAGCCACCACCACCACCCCACTGAAGTAAAGCATGATGTATTTTATTAATTTCGCGCAGTCCTATTCGATCGACATTATTGCCAATCGAGTGCGTTTTGAAACAAACAAACAGTCCACTTGCCTTCACCTATTAACGACTGAACCGAGAACCACAGGACGAAAGTTAAGCGCGGCGCGAATGCGAACTACATTAATGTGGGAAAATACTGTGGAAACCTCGAAACCGCTCAAATCAGTCATGAATGGCTTGCACATTATTTCCAGATGCTTCAAGATTCCTCCGTTTCCAAACAGATGTCGAAAATAGTTTTGCAGCTGAATTCATTGATGTAGTCCAAGTTCTGCCGATATTTCCGGCATCCGGCTTCATTTTATTGTTTAAAAAAAGAATGCTTAGTAGCTCTTTTTGCTTCATGCACTTGACAACTTTGTGGAGAGTTTGGATTCGTGGTTCACCGGAGAAAATCGCAGTACCACGTGGAAAAAGGTAAAATTACGAATTGGAAAATTACAATACATACTTACACATAACACACTAACTACACTAAATATATATGTATAAATACAATATAAAAGTATGCATCCCGTAATATTTATCTGTTCTACCAGCTCGCATAAATTACATGCGCTCTACTCTTCCTGGTCCATTTAGAACAATTCTACAGTTCCGTTCATAAAAACGATGGTACAATATATTAATACAAAAATCAATACAAATTCAGTAACAGGTTCCATGTAGAGCTCCGCCAGTAGCAGAACTAAATGTAATGTACAGAACATAACAATTAAAGGCAGTCAGACCAGATAAGGTACAGCACTAAACACAATGCAGCTACGAAGGTGAAAGTCCAGCTTAATTTCCTATTCTGTAACTGGGTTTTCAAAGCATCAACGACCCTCAAGCTTTCGAGATCCGCGTTAAAAATTATTGTTCGGATTCGGACTTATATACCTGCATGTGTATGCAGTAGGCACATCGAAACGATTTGACTACATATCTACACATCCACTGTTTACATTTCGTTTGAACGTTCAAATAAATGCGATTACTTAGGAGAATTAAAATGCACATGAAATACTTTGAGTTGACTATTTCGCTATTAAACAAATGGTGAGTAAATTCGTTCGATCCCTGTCCTGGTCAGACTGCCTTATAGTTTACGTGTTTTTCCGCCTCCCAAAGTTTTCCCCTCGTTTGGTTTGAAATGAGATCATTAATTCTATTTAAAAGTTTAAACTTGAATGATAGCAAATGGGTATATTGCACGCAGGGCTCACAAGATTCCACCTGGGCGAAATTCAAACGCATCTAGTGATTGCTACCGGGGAGGAGCTATAGAACAATGGAGACATGGCAGTTGGCAGTTGGAAATTCACAAACCCTTGTTTGCAATCATGATATGTAGTCTGGAGATGGTTCAATCAATTCCGCAACTGAAAAGAGTGGATTCGGGAATTCTTGAGGGTGGGGAAGTGGTCCTTGACTTCTGTTACGACGCTTGTACGCCATTAACCAGCACGAAACGGCTATTGCCACGGCGACAAGTGACAATAATGCGGTGATTATCAAGGAAATCACAAACCCATTTGTAGAGATACAAACTTCTTCCTTGGAAATTCGTGGTTCTGTGAGGCCAAGAAAAATGTGTCACATTATTGAAAAGGTCACATGGGGATAATTGTCTTATCAGTGCAAGTTTTCAACATGAGATTATTACCTTCAGTAGGACTCGAAAGATGATCTTCTCGTCGTTCGATGGCTAATATCGGATTAGACTCTATCCGAACTTCTTCTCTCAGCTGCCCTTCGTAGCCAACTGAAAGCAAACTTTGTGAATCATCACGAAGTGCACTTCGTCTCCTTCGACCAAACGCATCTTGACTGCCACAGTTCACCTGAATAGTTGAACATTCGTATAGTCGTTTGATGAATTCTAAATATGTTCAAGCATTCGAATCGTTGTTTGAAACTCACCGGTTGACATTTTCCAAAGCACACCCGGACATTACACTGAAACTTGATACTGCTGCTCGTGGGGAATTTGAAGGCATTAAAATGAGCAATTAGAATCTGCGTATCAGATTCGACTTCCCAATCCCCAAATACAGTCGGGTCTGACGCACATCCGTTTTCATCTGTGACAGGATACTCATTCTCTCCATCCCCTTCCATGGTTTTGGCGACACAGTTTCGAACGAATCCGCCGTAAATGGAAGAAGGCTGGACGTCAACCCGAAGAACAAGCGATTCTCCGATCTCCGCAGAACTTATCTCTCCACCGGCGGCCGTCGCAATTCTCATTGAGCAAGTTGGAGGTGGGCCAGTATTGGCAATTGTTCCAGCAGTCGTCAACATGGACACGTTGAATCCTAGTGTAATCGTCTTCTCCCCAGTCATGTAAATGCATTTGATGTCGTAGGCCTGGGCATTGTATGTGACCAGTCTTGGATGTTTCTGGATAACCAAAATAAACCCAGCTTCTCCCTGAAAACAATGAGTAGGTGGAAATTAGTTAATCTGACGTCCTGTCCGTCCAGTTTTGTAAATATGTTCAAGCATTACGTCGTTATGTAGGAGACCACAGGTTCCAAAGTTGACCTTGAAGTCCACATTTTCCAAATGAGGCTGGACCGACTTGCGGCACTGCGGGTCTTTTGAATGCCCCTTCACATATAACAATCCGTTAAACTCGGACGTGTTCTTTGGCTCCGCTTCGAAAGGATCGATTAGTATATCCACTTGAACTCCGTCTGCTAGACAATTCACTGTCATTTCGGGTCGAGGAAAGTCTGTCCGAAACCCTGTGAAAAATTTTCAAAGCCAGTTAGCGATACTGATGATTTACGTCCAACTCATGCGCTTGGAGATAGGCATTCATTGGGATAGTTTGATATTTGAATGGTCGGTAAATTTTCCAAATCAAATTACAGAAAATACTCAAGACATTCTTATAAACTCACGTCTAATGCATCCTCCTTCAAACTCGGTGCCTTCCAAGCACAGACATTTAGAAGTATGCTTATCCGCAACACAGTAGGCATTGTGTCCACACGTTGTCAAGGAGCAAGGGTTCCGGCACGTTCCATCACCTCTGTAGCAGTACTTGTCATTCGAACACTGATCATTTTGAGTACAACGTACAGATGTAATACCTACGATACAAAACACAATTAGAGGTCGAATCCAATTTAGAGAACCGTAGTCGATTCAGCTACTGGAACAATCACAGGCATCACCACCGACAGTATTACAAATACGGTCAAGCATTCCAAACAGCTACTTACTTTCTTTGCAACTAATGAAGTGATTCTTGACCTCACACACTTGAGTCCCATTACAAGGGTTCTGAAGTTTACAAGGATCAATGCAGATATTTTGAGAACATAGCTGCCTGTCAGAACAATCGGTGCTTCCGCGACATTTGACTGTAAAAAAATAGAATTTATATAAATTAAATACCATTTTCGCTGTAAAATGTCATCTTGGCTGAAGAGTAGATTAATAGTCTTATAATTATTTAATCATATAGTCATTGCTGTCTTGTCGAATGCGATCCATTTTGTTCAGGTCGCATGGTGCCTTTAGTGCCAGAAACGTATGCGAGCTACATTTTCCTGTTTTCTTCCTCTTTCGATAGCATAAAGCGATGATCTGGCCATCCTAAATAGCCAGACTGAAGGTGGAAAGCTCGGGTGGGGATCGGAAATTGTTGATTGCACGCTATTGATTTCGTGCTTGTAAATATATTCCAATCCAGGTTAGACAGAATTCGACGTGTAGATCGCATAAATCGACGTCATACAATGTATGCAATGTACAAAAAATACATCGCTTACCACAGGATTACCAATTATTTAGTGATTTGGAACCCCTTTAGTTGAACAGAAGATACGCAGTAGCATATACAATTGTATTTAGCTAAAAGTCCATAGTACCTTCAGCAACGCATGAAATCTCGGGATTCCCGAACGATCCTGCATGACATTCGCAAATATGTGTTCCGTTTATATTGTTACACGAGGCTCCTTTTCCACAGTTGCGAATCCGGCAGTCATCGGATCGATCAGGAGATGAATGACCTTTAAAAACATGAAAACAGACATTTCATAGGCTATTCTTAGTATGCATTTAAAGTTGTCTACCGCTTGCGACTTACATTCAACATCAGGATCGCCAAGGGGATAAGCATCTTGACACACACATCTTGCAACATTTTTCTTGAATTTACACAGTGCATTCTTTCCACAAATAAGATCATCACAACTGCTGACTCTCTCAGACTGGCATTCTTTTCTATGGGGATTGATTCTGCAATCTAGCTCTTCTACAATTGAGCAAAGTCATCTGATTATTCATTGTCCAGGGTCGTCTGATAGCCACTGTCCAGCATTGTACAGGGTGGAATATATGTACATACCAATACCTTTGAATGTTCGAAAACCCTTACGAACCTTGTATGCATTCTGTCAAAGGAGATCCAGTCCACCCTGTCGGGCACAGGCAAATTGCCTTACGATTGAGGACCTTGCACTGGGCGTTTAGTCCACAAGTGCCAGGCTCAAGACATGGGTTCACACAGCTTCCCTGGAAACAGATTTGAACTTTGTTGCACCCGGAATCCTCAGTACAAGTAACATTTTTAGTGCATCCCACATTTCCTTCCGGTAATCCATTCGGACATAGGCACAGCGCTTCGTGACGGGACGCCTGTGATAAAGGAAATCTATTTAGTTAATATTCTGAGAAACATGAGCCAAAAAACCCTGAACGGAAAACATCGTTTGAATTCTTTACTTTGCAAACGGCATTTATTCCACATGCTTGCCGATCACAGGGATCCGTGCAGTGGCCATTGATACAGGCGTTGTGTTGAAGGCAGTCGGAGTTCAGTTTGCAGCCAGCTCGACAGTAACCGGAATGGCACAATTGTTCCTAAAATTGCGTCAAAATGATTTACGATGGTGCGTACATTTTGTGAATTTGAAAAGTAATATTTCTTTGTACGATGCTCATTTCAACAATAAAAAAACCTTACCTTTGCACATTCGTCCTCCCTCGTGCACTTATTGTGACAATATCCAAGTTCACACACTTGACCACACAAACATTCAGTTGTGGCTTGACAGGACTGTAAACAGTAGCCGTCCTCACAAGCTTCCCCAGAGGAGCAGGCTTCGAGAGGAGAGCATCGTGTTGGCGACGTTCTACAGGCATGGGTGGGCATTCCATAGCTGCCGACCGGACATTGACATTGGACTCTGTGGCTCACAACGCTACACACTGCACAGTCTCCGCAAGCAACATTTCCCTTACACGGATCTGCAAAACATCCAGTTTCCAGTATTCAAATCAATCCATGCTTACGTCGGTAGCAAAAAAACTAGGAGCTTCAGTAGCGCGATAGAGATCGTACCTCGACATATTCTGTTTACACAGGTTTCGTTGGTAGGACAATGCGAATGGCTCCGACATCCGCTCAAGCAGATTCGACCTTGACATATAGAGCCTGCCTCGCACTGGTCGTCCCGATTACAAAGAGTTTTGCAAACTCCGCCCAGACACTGTTCGTCCGACAGACACTGGTTGTTGCTGTGATTCAAAAGTGTAAATGCATACAAGAACGACAAGTTGTAAATTGAGGCTTTTATGTTCGCTTCGCAGTATGATCAAGGAAAGCGCAGAAAGAATTACCTGGTACATGTAAACCGGCATACGTCATCCAGACAAGCCAATCCCTCTGGACATGGACGTTCAAAATCACAAGACATTTTTCGAAGATAGCATCCCAGATGCGGGTCTCCAACAAGCGGTTTCGAGCAGCTGCATTTCGTTACATGGTTTTCAACTGAACAAATTGCGTTGATGCCACACGCTGTTCCAGAGGCACATGGATTTACACACTTGCTCTTATTCATACAAGTTTCCGTCTTCTTGCAGTCACTATCCGCTCGACATCCTTCAGTGCATGTTAGGCCATTGCAGATTTCTCCTTCTCTGCATTCCGAATCTTTGCGGCAGATATACGAGCAGACCTCCGCGTCACAGATTTCATTTTTTAAGCAGTCAACGTTGGAGCCGCACATCTTCTTACAGACATTTCTCAGACATGTGAAGCCTGAGCTACAGTTGCTGTTGACGTTGCAAATCACAGGTTCCCGGACACACCCAACGAAGGCCGTTGGGTTTGGTATCATTCCAATTGGACAAGAACAATGGCTTGTGTGGTTCACTACGTTACATAAACTATTGAGCCCACATGTGTCCGAGGAACACATCCTGGAACACTTCTGATTCTGACAAGACTCTTCTCCCGAACAATCGTCATTTGAGCGGCAGCCGATGGTACATGTGTTGCTTAGACAAACATGACTTAAGAAGCAGTCGTTGTCCAGGTTACACGTTACTGAAACATTAGATTCACCATTCATTTCGTTATCGACTCTTGGTAACTCAATATCCTCAACGTAAACCGAGTTTCAAGTGACTTACGCATGCATGACCCATTGCCGCATCGTTCATTTACTGCACACTCGTTGTCAGACACACACCGAAACAAGCAAATTCCGTCTTCGCTGCAAAATTGAGATTTGGAACACTCCTCGGTTGATCTACAAGGAACTGCAACTGTGACAAAATACGAGTCGTGAGCATTAGTCCGACTTGAATTACTTTACAGCAGGTTCCATTACAAACTAGAACGCTTACTTCGAACACATTCGAGCGAGGCCACTCCTGTGAAGCCTTGTGGACACACGCAAGTTTCTTCATGGCTCACAATGTGACAGTTTGCATTAAATCCACATGCACCTGGTGAACAGGTCTCGGAACATTTATTATTGTAGCAGATTTGATTACCGAGGCATTCCGAATTCACTGAGCATTCTGGTCGACAAGCGAAGCTACCTGAAAATAAGATTCATACTAATTAATAATTTAGATTTTTCAATTGGTTTACACTATGCTGCGTAGGCTGTTCGTAGTGGGACGAACTTGAAAATCAGATGTTTACTAGCACAGTCAACCTGGTGCTTGAGACAGTCCTCGTAGTTTTCGCTTACCATTAGACGCTGTGTAGGCTTTATATCCGTCTTGACATTGACACTTGTGTTGATGATTTGTTGAAAGGCAAGTGGAGTTTTCGGGACATTTATTCGAGTCGCATGCCACCATGCATTTTGCACTAATACACTTCTTGTCGTCAGGACACTCCGCATCTTGACTGCATTCACTTTCTACACATCCAGAGCGAGTGTCGTTGATGAAGCCATCATTGCAGACGCATATCTTTTCCAGATTTTCGACACGACAATGGGAATTTGTGCCACAGCCTTGAGGCGGACAAGGATCCGAACATGCTCTTTGCAAACACACTTCACTCTTGAAGCAATCTGAATCAGCTGAACATTCCGGCCGACAGCTGGGAGGTATTCCAGTGTGACCAGCCAAACCTGTGATCCATGCAAAGCATTTGTTAATTCTGTACAAATTAGAATAGGTATTCCCTTAACAAATTAGAATTACAGGTATCATGCCCTAAACGTCACTTTGTTCTGCGAGTCTCAAGAAGATCAAAACACAACACATTAATCCGACGCATAAAAATGATAAACGTCGCTTGACGCATCGTGAATAGTGAATCGTGATCATTCACATCTACATATACTTATTCAGTTACCTCCATGATGACCCATGTCAGAAGCCTCAGACTGAGCAATGTTTCAGAGACACCTCAAATTGAGATAATGTATTATGTAAAAACCAAAAACAGCGATGTCTGCCGTTCAACTGTCCGACGCCTGAAAATGATTTACATTGCTGCAGAACCTTGAAACCATAAATTTCGTGTCCGACGCCCCAATTGCATTACTATAGTGTGATGGTTTTGAGGTGCTGGGATGTACAAGGTTTCTCAAAGTGTGGGCCTCATCTTCCGTAAAGGGTTTCTTCAGTTTATGTTTCCACGAGGCTTTCAGACATGACTTGAGGCCCAAGTTAGCTCTTTCAAACCTTTCTGGTCTACACATGTTTAAAATCGTTAAAGTCTGGTCGTCAGTCTACACTATATCCATATCACCAGCGCATTCTGCAAGTGAGAGCTCATCAGAGTCAGCGAGACTAAAAATTTACGAGTAGATTTTAGATGTGAAAATTGCGACTAATAGTAAATTCTACTGAACGAGTGCTTTAGTAATCCGTAGACAAGGAAATTGTCTAGTATTCCTTCGTGACGTGAACTGTGAACTGTTTGATTGTTTCGAAAGATCGATAAATGATCAAAAAATTGGCAGCACATCTCAATTAAAGACAAAAAGTAATATCTTACATTCGCAAGTTCCTTGATGTTGATTTGCCACGCACGTTTCATGAATCCCACAAACCTTTAAGACATTGCAAACCGCTTGACACTCTCGCTGTCCTGAAGCACCTTCAGCGCAGAACTGATCTGAGCCACAATCACCGTTTGTTCTGCATCCCCCAATATTTCTACAAATCTCAGTTTCACAAATCTGAGAGTCTAAACAATCAGAGCTCCGTAAACAAGTTGCTTGACAAATCCCTTCCAAGCACTTCTGAGCAGGAAAACAGTCTCGCGTGGAACCACACCTTGGTACACAAGTACCACTGACACAGGCAGTGGAAATGGGACACGAGCTTTCGCTTGAGCAGTTCTTTATTCTTTGGCAACCGAGCGCTGGATCTAAGGAGAGAAACATTGGAATGAATAGAAGCTTGTGTGATTCCATAAGCGAGCACTGAGTGATTTATGGATTTCAACTATTAAAGCAGAATTAGAAGCGCTTATTTATTTCAGCTTACCTCCTGTATAGGATGGAGAGCAGGTACAAATGGAGCTATGATTTATCACAGTGCATTCTGTATTTTGCCCACAAACGTGTTCAATGGTACAAGGATTAATGCACTCATTTTTGTAGCAGGTTTCTTTTGCTGGACAGTCACCGGACTCCTCACAAGACCATTCAGTGCACTCTACCAACGGATCTGTTTGAAAGTCAATAAACTTGTACTTACTAATTACTACCTGTTGAAATTCTGATTTATGTTTGCATATTTGAATTTAGCTTCTATCGTGCTTTTCGTTTCACAATTCGAGAGTACTGTTTGTAGGTACATACCACCCTTGTGACGAGCAGGACAAGAACATGTGTGGGTATGATTGGAGGACAGACATTCAGCATTTCGTCCACACGAGCCTTCGCAGGCATCTTTGCATTTTCCCTTCTTGCAGACCGCTGATTCCGGACAATCTGAACTTTTGAAGCAAACATCAGGATCCTCACACCCCGAAGAGTTGACCTCCGGTTCACCGACTTTTCCCTCAGGACAGCTACAACTGAAACCTCCTCCATGATTTTTGCAGATCGCAGTAGAGTGACACGGAATATCCAGACATTCATCCACATCCTGACACACGCCGTTCTCCAGTAGTATGTACCCTTCAGAGCACGTGCAGGTTGCACGATGAGCTATTGTTGAGCAAATTCCGTTATCACAACTAAAATGATCACAAGGATTGACGCACTTCCGTGACTCATTGCTGCATATCTCTTCGTCAGAGCAGTCCGAATTTATTGTACATTCCACGGGAAGGCATCCGTCTATGTACGGATCACCAATGTAGTTCTCTGGGCACGAACAAGTGACTTTGTGGTCAATAACGGAACATTGAGCATTCACAGCGCATTTCCCAATCCTTCCATGCTCAACAGTGCAGAGATCCAAGCACTTGTACCCCGTGGGTCCAGTATCGACGCACTCCAAGTGCTTTGCGCAGTCAGCGCTCGAATTGCATTCCTGAGAAGCATGACAACCGACTTTCTCTGGATCTTCTCCAATCAGCGTGTCCGGACAGGAACATCTGTAGGATCCTGGAGTATTGAAGCACTGAGCTGTGTGATGACAGGGATTTGCGTCACATTCGTTAATGTCCCTGCATCCCGTTGCTCCAGAAACATATCCTGTTCCACATCGACAGAGACTGGAAACACAAGTTTCCGTTGTGATACAGTCAGAATCGGAGCGACATCCAAGACTACAAACTCCTTCCACGCATATTTCTCCTGACTGACAGTTTGAATCAGTGTAGCAAACTCTCACGCAAATATTATTTCTACATTGTTCTCCGACAGCACAACTGGCGGCGTGATCACATGAAACAGAACAAGCTCCACCCAAGCAAATACTTCCAGCGTGACACTCGACCGTTGCAGAACACTGAACCGTTTTCCGTGTACAACCACCTGTTGGACTACTGATAAATCCTTCTGCACAAAAGCACTGCGGAGAGTGGGAAATGGCTCGACATTGAGAGTTCGGCCCACATACGCCTTCAGAATCACAGGGGTCTGTAATTGAACAAACAATTTGAGCACAACATTATAATGTGTACCATATGATCCAAAAGCTCAATTTGTCAACTGGCTTTAGGATATTGCAAAATCAGGTCATTTTAGAAACGTTGAATTTGTTAAGTTGGTTGCGAGCAAACTCCAATATAATTTGCATTTATTCAATATTTTGGTGGACACAAGGAACGAGCATTGTGCGCCACATCCACAAGATTTGTGAAGTTATCAGGATATTATTGTATTGATACGTGAAGTATAAGCATTGAATAGCACTTGGTACTTCGTAACGACATACCCCGACACTGATGATCCATACAAGCTTGCTCCTTTGGACATTCCTTGTTATTGCGACAGCCCAGAATACAAAATCCTCCTGCACAAGTTTGACCAGCGGGACATTGGAGATTTCCGATACACGGCAACATGCACATGTTATAAACACACCGCTCTCCTGCAGCACAATCTTCGGCTGTTCGACAGATAGATTTGCACTCCTTTCCAACGCAGATGCTGTCACTGCAGTCTTGATCGGCTTGGCATCCAACCACTTCACGCATGCAGCTAATCCCGTTATCTGTCCGCTTCAGTGCAAATCCCGATTGACAGGAACATTCGGCTTTGTGGTTAACTACATTGCACACCGAATTCGCCCCACAGGAGTTCTCACAAGAGGTCAAGCACTTTCCGTTGGTACAAAGGGCATTGTCAGAGCAGTCCGAATGTGAAGCACAGGCACTGTGAGGATCCTTGCAGCCAATTGTGTAGGGCTCTCCCACATGTCCAATATTACATTTACACTCAAAGCCATTCAATGTTGGTTCGCAAACCGCCGATGGGTGACAAGTATTATTGTTACAGGTACTCAATGGTAAGCAGCCCGTGTCAGGATCCAATGAGATGAATCCTACGGGGCAGAGACATCGATAATTGTGATTTTCTGCAATGCAAATAGCATTTTCTCCGCAAGTATTCGGATCGCACACATCCGTGCACCGATTTTCTAAGCGATTACACGTTTGAGTAGAGTTGCAGTCACTATTGAATACACATGGAACAGGAATACACCCTGTAAACTGGTCCGCCGGATTTCCCTTGTACTTGCCCTCCAGACCTGGCCAAACAGAATCATGAATTAGAATTAACTTTATTTAGTTCAAGAAATTGGGCGAAAAGCAGATTGTCAGTCAGGACAACTGAATTCAGATTCCGATTGTACGATGTTATTTACGTGACGTCCTACTGACTCAAACTTACATTGACATTGTCCAACTTGGTTTTTCGACACACAAACTGCATGTGGCCCACATCGAATCGAGTTGCATACAGCTTCACATTCACGACCTCCACCTGGACGCTCTCCACATATTTGATTTTCACTGCATTCCTCATTGCTTTTACACTTGTCAGTTTGGACGGCGTGACATCCATCTCTTCCTTGCGGGTTACCTGAGTTTTGAAATATCAAATATCAATCGACAGTAGAATTAGTCAGATACTATGCAGACAGGGCTACGATCCCCGATAGCAGTTGAAAGTATCACGAATCTCGTTACACTGGGAGACAGTAGTAATTAATGATTAACGATAGAAAACGTTACCTGTGAACCCTGGACTACAGCTGCATACCGGATTTCCCTTAACGGGTACGCACTCTGCATTCGCAGAGCAAATGACACTTTTACAAACATGGGCACATCTCATCACTTGCAATTCATCTGGCACGCAAATATGCGTAACATTACAGTCCACATCGGAGGCGCAATTGGGCTTTCTCTTTTCTTCACACAATGAAGTTTCTGAAATAGTTTTAAAGACAATTATACATAGTTGTTCTGCTGAATTAGAAATGCACGGACAAGAAAGCTTACCCTTGGAAACCGAGAAACCTTGCACACATTTGCAAACAGCTCTTCCATTGACATTCTCGCAAACTTGGTTTGGATCCGTGCAGACCAAATTCTGACAAGGATTGACGCATCTTCGGAAACCATGCATGTCTGTTTCGCAACTTCCTTTGTCAAATTGAACACAATCAGCCGAGCTTCCGCATTCATGATCTACAACCGCAAACGGTCGACAACCAACGGAAAGATCAGTTGGGTTTCCAAAGTAGTTAGGAATACAGCTGCAGGAGGAAAAATGCTGCTCCGTGGTACACACTGCGTTCGGTCCACAATGCATTTTACTACAGCCGTCAACGCAAATTCTTGGTTTGCCTACTTCTGAAAAGCAGATGTCGGAAGGAGCACAGGATTTATCACTTTCACAGCTCGGAAATTCACATCCAGCATCTGAAGATCCAGGAACGCAGTTCTTCATGGTGCAGAGTCCATAGGAACACAGTTCATTGGAATCACAGGATATTCCAACGCACAAGTCCTTACAAACTCCCTTAATACACGAAAATCCGGTCGGACACGTCTGAGTTGTTAAGCATTTACATTCCGTGCGGCTGCAGTCGACAAGGCTTTCGGGAGCGCTAAAACAGTGCTTCAAGGGATCTCCTAGCGGGAATTCCGCCTTGCATCTGCATCCTGAACCCCAACACTCCGCATTCTCTCCACAATTGCTGTCGACGCAAGTCCTATCCTGCGCACCGCAAACTTCGTAAGGGTTCCCTGAACAGAGCGCAAAATATTACATTAACTACACATAAGTACTGTATGTTTGAACATTCGAACACAGAAATCTCCAATAAAACTACGAAGCTTGAGCATTCTTAACGGTACCTGTCGTTCCAGAGTTGCATACGCATTGGTTCTGTTCACCAAACTCGCAGTGAGCGTTTTGGCCACAAGCAGGAGCACAAATCGGTGGCCAAATTGCTAAAAATAATGATTAAAACGAATTTAAATCTCTTCAGGAGTTTTTTACGATTGTGAGCAGCCGAGGAAAGTAAATGAACATAATTCACTTGTGGTTTCCTTACGAGGGTCACATTGCTGTTCTGGGTTGCCAACATGGTGGATGGGACAGACACACTGTTCCGTGTGCGCATCGCAAATTGCTCCTATCCCGCAAGTGATACCAGAACAACGCTCCTTGCATCTGCTTAGCTCACAAACTTGCGTCGGTGAACACGGATTGAAAGGCGAGCAAAGGCTGGAATCGCATCGACCTCCGGGAAAGGGATTTCCATCTGTGATAGGATTCATAAATGGTGTGTTAATCATCCGGACGAGCAAAGATTGGTTCTGTTCATGAAGAAAAAACTAACCGAATCCATTGAAACACTGGCAAACTGGACCGATCTCTGTAACTACACACTGAGCATTTTGTCCGCATGAAACTCCATCGCATATTGAAATACAGTCTCCGTTTCCAGATAAATCATGATGTCCAGGTGGGCATCTGACACACTGACCCCGGTTGCATTTCAACGCACCGGAGCAATCAATGTCAGAATTACAGTAGAATGTAGTAATATTCGGCATATGACCTGAAACACAAACACAATGTCATAATTAATCTTGGCAAGGAATTATTTGTGTTTGCGCATTTCAGTTTTAGTTTCAAAAAAGCTTAACTCAACGAAAATGAACTGAAGCTGAATGAAGCGGAGTAAATAGTCCAAATGATTTCACTCACCTGCTTTACACAAATAACTTCCGGGAACATTCTCGCATATTCCGTTAGTTCCGCACGGATTACTCAAGCATTCATCGACGTCATTGCATCCGCTGAGACTGGTAGCTGATCCTGCATAGCCTGGACTGCAAACGCAAGTTGCTTTTCCGTTTATTAGCATGCACTCCGTGTTTTCATTGCAACGATGAAATTCGCATGGATCTGATGTTCAAAGGGAGCAATAGGCAATGCGTGATTATTATCGAAAATTACGATAGAATTTGCATTGATTACTTTGGTTTACACTTACGCCTACAATCTTCGCCAAAATTGGGCTCTGGGCAAAGGCATGCGTGTTGAAAGGAATCACAAAATCCGTTTCCAGGACACTCGTTATCCAGTTCGCATTTAATGACTTTTGTACATCGGATTTTTGGGTCGGGATCTGGAACAGTTCCACCTGGACAGGCACATTCGAACCTTCCAAGTAAATTTAGGCATTCCGCATGTTCTCCGCATGTGTTTGAGTCCAGGCATTCATTCACATCTGCATTTATCGTATACCACATAAAATAATTGAGTTTCCCGCATGTAGAGTTAATCAGAACTGGTATCTTGAATAGAAAGATGGACTGATTTATTGACAAAAGGGTTCATGAAATCTCTAAAACAAGCTTACCGGTGCATCCAAGACGAGGGTTTCCCGTGAAACCACTGGAACAAGTGCAAGTATAGACTCCTCGAACGTTGGTGCAAATTGCGTTCTCACCACAGTTCCCATAATGCCCATCATTAATGTTGCATTCTTGCAAGGAGGTTGCATTTATTGCTAGAAAATTAGAAGATGTCAATTATATGTGTTTGACATTATTAGGCTGTGACTCCTTACCAATGCATCCAGCAGTGATGTTCTTGGGATCATATGACCAACCGTCTTCGCAGATGCAATACGCTTCTGCTCCTTCCGCATTACAACGAGCATGAGGACCGCATTTCACTTGATCGCAAGGTGCTATATTCCATGGAAAATAATTAGGATTTCAAAATCACCTAATAGCAGTCAAAGCTTTGGGCTAGCTTACATCGGCACTGTCCAATATGGTTCTTGGCAATGCAGATTGTGTTTGGACCACATTGAATTGAATCACAAGCGGAGTCACATGACCTCCCGTCAAAGTGCTCAATGCACATCTGACTATCACCACAATCAGCATGTGTTCTACATTTGTAGTTGGATATTGGGTGGCAGCCCTCTCTACTTCCCGGAGTGCCTGGATAAGATTCAGTCAAAAATATTAATTTGGAAGAGAAGCTTGGATCAACCGGTATACGAATTATGGTATTTTTACAAATGAAGTTACTATGATTTAACTATATCATGAAGGCAAGCGAAACAAGAACTTTCAGGTTGAAATCTTTACCTGTAAATCCTTCCCGACACGTGCATAAAGGTCTCCCATCGAGGGCAAGACATTCGGCGTTTGCAGAACACACTGTTTTTGAACATACAGGTACACATCTCGCTACTTCAACCCCATTATCGACATAGGTTCCATCTTGGATGAAGCCAGAGTCACAAGCGCTGCACGAAAATGTCGATAATTTATATAAGGTTGTTTGTGCAAAATAAATTAGTATTCTACTTCCCACTCGACGTAATCATGTCGGTCAATTTCTTGAGAAGTGTTTTGACATGACTATGCTTACTTACCAGTTGAAGCTCCCAGGAGTGTTTGTGCAAATAGAATTCTGACCACAAGGGTTCCCTTCTTCGCACTCATTTGTTTCTGCAATAGAAACGAAAATCTGGATAAAGTTATGTATATAAATAACAAAAATACAATTTGACTCCAAAGAAAACAGTTTTAAATCCAAATTATCAACAAATTGTCCTGTTTTTTTTAACTACAATACAATATAGATTTTTTGCTATCTTACCAACGCATTCCACCTTCCCATCTCCCCTGTAGCCAGGAAGGCACTTGCAGGCAAAATGACCAGGTAAATTACAGCACTCCGCGTTTGCAACACAAAGGGACCTCAATTCGGGTATCAGGCACTCGTCAATATCTAAAATTACAACATATGGCAAAAGAATCAATGAATTTTCAGCAGCGGCTGTAGATATTTCGTGCTATCATAAAGTCATCGGATATCCGTAATTCATAAACACTTCAAACTTAATAAACCCGGAAGCGCTGTGCAAATTACTAAGGTAGTGCTAATTCTAAACATGCTGACTCTATATTAGACTATTTGCCGAAATTCCCGTTCAGGAATGCATAGCATAAGTATTTTATTACCAGAAAGTCTTATTGAAACTGGTTATAAAAATAGGCGCTATTGTATTTATGAGACAAAATATGGTATTGTCTTACCTGTGCACTTGTATCCATCTCCTTCATATCCTGGGAAACAGGTGCTGCAATAGGGATAAATTAAATACAGTCATAAATCATAAATTGAAATCTTTACGCACTGACTACAAATCGTCTTTTTCTAAGTATACTATTAAAAAATTGAACAACTTTTCGGGAAAGGGTTTTAAGCATATTGCGATTTAAAAATATGAATTCCTTTGCTCACCAGAAATAGCTGCCCATTGAGTTGGTACAATGAGAAAAAATATCACAGGGTCGAAGTTTACATTCATTTTCATCGGGCATTTCACATCCTTTGCCACCAAAGCCATCATTGCAGTGGCACTGAGACCCAAGGCAAACACCGTTTTGGCACCGTTTTCCAGTTTTCATTGTGCAGTCATCTGGAAAAGAAAAGGATTTGACGATATTGCAAAACTAGAACTATTCTGTAGTACCATATATGAATGAGTTGAGTATATTTTAAATGCTTCAAATTGTTATATTGGTACCAGAGCATTTCAAATCCTTATGAACCTCATCTGATCCCATGAAACACTGTGGAGTTCCATCACATAATTTGGACAGTTCGAAGAGCTTCAGCACGTCAATCGAGTCGTTCACTTGACATCCAAAGTAACCATCTTCCAAGTTTAAGAAGAATATTTCTCTCTTTATTCTAAACTCTTCAGAAAGCGAGTTTTCTTGAGCAGTGATCTGGAAAATTAATACAAGCCTTGCTTTTATTCAATCCGACCCGAACCCGAGTCTATAAAGAAATGTAATATGAGCAAAACTTACGCCGCTTAAAAGAATAAATACAGCGCTCCATATTGCACAATCTATCCTAGAGGCTGACATCCTGAGGCACTGTTTTAAGAACAAGAACACCTGATAATAATGTATTATATGTTTGTTAACAGCTGCATTTTTTTTTTAAATTCGTTAATATTCAATTTTACCTTATCCACCTTCAGGTCCAGCGTTCCTCAATCATATTCTGGTGTCAACAACAGGCCCGAGACATGATAAGACGAGAAGAATCACGTAGCGGATATCGAAGTCTAATTTAGCGATCAACTTCCCGATCAGCAATGCAACCTGCAATATACAATTTTGCGTATTATTGACTTCAGGTTGGGCATTAATTAATAAGACGAGTCAGATTTAAGTCGATTCGTGCCCGTGCTTTGCTTCGTGGAAAGCAAACTTCCAGTCTAGTCTCGATCTCGATCGGATCGCTTCACACACACTTTTCCCATCATTTGAGATGAGAGTGTCTTGGATGGTTTTTCATCACAACCAACACCAACCACCTTTTAATTCTATTTTCAGAAAGCCCTTGTTCCTCAATTTTAATAAAGTGCAGAACTAACGTGCGTCCGGTAAATTGTGGTTTGTATGTATTATATTCATATTCTCGTTAAAGTCGTTCAAGACCCGAACCACGTTGAACTACTATGTAGGTATATTTACATTGGCACCTGGCTCCCAGCAAAAACTTAACAGCTAGCACCTGTTGCCGCAAATTCCGAGCTTCCTGAATTTATTCATACAATGTTCATCACTATTTATTTCTAGTAATCTCCTTTTCTCCTGCAGGGAAGTATTCCAAAACATTAGCCGCTGCAGAATCGTTGCTTTAGTTTTATATTCGCACATTAGATGAACCGCACTCAGCACTTGTTCCAAGCGTCCAAACTTATTTCGGAAATCACCCCAAAACCAGAAATACACTATATTGAAATTAATTACAGACGACTAAATCCCTGACTCGTAGTTGTTGATACTGACACTAACGGTATCCCTTGGATCTATTAATGAAGCGGAGTAGATTGGTCCCATAGATACCGAATCTGTCAATCTGTGAATCTGATGACAATAGTGTAGTAAACTGGTCCTTGACAAGTGACCAGAAGATGGATGTTCGTACCTTAAGGAGGCCCAAGATTTCCTGGGTGGCACGGAACCTTGTCCTTGTCGAGTCTGAAAATCGGTGTAAGTTGAAGTTGGACTGCCAGAGGACCGCTATTGAGTGGTTGAGCAGAAGGCAGGATTCAAGAAGGAGTTCTCAGGTGTGTGTGGAGCACAATGTCTGTCTCTCGTCTTGAGTGTTTACCTGTTCTTCGACCAAGAAGTCCAAGTCAAGTCAGCATGAGATTCGACTTCTTCTTCCTCTCCTATTGTTCCGCTGAAGAAGACGGGAAAAGGTAGATACCTCCTTGGCGGTTACCGTAATAGCAATATCTTTACATCCGTGGAGTTTTTTGTGAGCCTATTCCGTTCTGTTATGTTAGCTCATTCATAAACTTTTCCTTTTAGAGCTCTGGGCAAAATAAACACATAATCTTCTGACCATCGTTCTTCACACCGACTGACTTTGGTTGTTGGGTGGGAGACGGACTTCGTGGTTCTTCATTTCCTTCGTCCACAACGAGAGACACGCAGGAATCTGCAATATCCGGAGTGCCGGGGTTGATGGCTCAAGAATCCGGACTACTAACGACTTGTGCATTCTTCAGTCAAGAATCTGGGGATTAGGTGCCATAACGGTCACTCGAATTACGACATATTATACGGAATATAGAATACAATACAATGCACAACTCCTCCTCAAGTCCTCACTGTAAATCCCGAATAATTTGTTCATCTTTTTCTTTGTAAAGCACCTTCCTCAGCTCCTTACTATTTCACGCTAATCTTCTTCCTGGTATTATCCTTAATTCTTTCCCATTTAATTTGGCACTAGCTCATGGGATCTTATCTAGTCAAACTTCTGAATTTCTGCCTATGAGGTTCTATTCTTCTACATAAGATTTTCCCTCAAAGTCAAATAGAAGTAACAGTAGGGTTTTCGGACGATGACTCTTTGCCTGAGGAGGTTGAAGCAAAAGGCTAGTTCTTATACTAATTTCCTGCATCCATGTTACTCATTTGCAAAAATCAGTAGATTTGAAGTACGGGTCCGCTTGCCAAATGAGGATAAGCATAAACAGATTCATAACTTGAAACTTACAAAATATTATGATAGTGATAACAATGCTAATTTGATTCCTGACTCAGCACGTCGTGCAATCTTACTCAAGCTAAGAATTTGTTATTCGACCGTGGTCATTAAAATGCGTTAAATTGGGGAGACGTTTAAATTGACTTGAATCCTGTCAAAACATACGATATGATGATAGCAAAAATGAGAATAATAATGCATGGTAAATAATTTACATACGGCATATGGTAAACGTTGTATGCAATGCAGAAGAAGCTCTGCTGAAACTCTTGATTCTGCAAGCCAAGTGCAGAACCAGGAGAATGACTTTGGCCTTAGGCTTCTTTCAATTAGTATCTCCGTGCAATTCCAAATGCGAGTCATGATTTTCTGCTTCTCAATTTAGTGACCCAACTTGCAAATTCATCTAGTTCGTTGTATTATAAAACCACTTTGTCATGTCAGGTTATTTTCCAGTTTAAAAAAATCCAAACAGATGAGAGTGTCAGACGATACGAGATACGACAGGTATCCACATTTGTGTAACGAATGGGCTTGTCAACAATGCATCGAAAATCGCGATGTGCATGTGGTTGAAAAATGACAATTCCTGAGACAGGAGAGAAAGGACAAACCACAAGGCATCTACGAGTAGACGAGTATACGAGTTCATACGCATACAATATCTACATCTATTCATACATTATAGTTCATTCGGATTATATTTGCAGTAATTTGTTGCATTCTACATATATTGCGCATCTCAGAATTCATACATGTGCGCCAATACACTCTGTGCGAACACTGCAAATACAATACAATTAATAGGGGTCACTGAACCTAAGAAACTGAATCTTTTTTGCTCTATTTAATATTTCAATGGTGAATGCTTTGCATATGTTCTTTTCTGTGTGTTATTTTCTAAATCCGGGTGGTACCATATCCTGAAAGAATATTAGTAAACAGTAGGACAAAACGGTCTAAATTCTTCAGAAATTAAGTACTTTTACTTACCAGGTTGAATATCCTTCATAATGAACCTGAATACAAAATGCAATCTACGTGTTGATGTGATGATAAAGGTTTAACAAATCAATAAACAACAAGCGAATTGATTTGATTTGATACATCATTCATGATTAATGTGCTGAGTGTGGCAATTAACTATATGGTTCGTTCAACAACTTTTTCTGTATATGT
>JAQFYU010000169.1:0-30243 GCA_034694905.1 Ceratophysella granulata | reverse complement strand
TTCGTCAAACTCGACGACCCGGAAACTGGTGCGGTGTTCGGAGTTAGGATTGTCGGAGGAGCGAGTTCGAGTGTGGTGAATGCCTGCCATGGCGGAGAAGCGACGTCTGTCTGACCTCTTCCCTCCAAAACCCTTGTACTAATATTGTAGTTTTTGGAGTTGCAAAGCCAACACTAAGGGAGTCCTTTGTTTAAGATGAAGCAGGAACTATGTAGATACTACGCATTAAAAACGTAGTACTCACTACATCGAGCCAACAAACACTCAACTGACTTTACATGTTGTATTGCGAACAGAACCCCAACGATCAGCTAATGCAATATGCCGACAATATAACAACGAAAAAATTACGCCACGTATTCTCACTTTTCTCTGGCCATGTTGTTTCAACGTTTTGCCAACAGTCATGCACCGTTCGAAAAATCCCAACTATTAAACAACGTTGATCCATTGTATCTCGATCCACTTAGTCCCAACACCCACCTAATGCCAACAATGCGCACTCGAATACCCAGTAGGCCCAACATGCTGTGTTTGTCGGGAATGCAATAAAATATGCAGAAAAATAACCACATTCATGTTAAAATATGAATTCAAAATTCGAAAAAGTAAATGTCTTGTAAACAATCCAGTCAGCAAGTTGCAAAAATGAAAGAAATATTTGAAAATCATTGATTTAAAACCAGGCTGCCATTTAAAAAAAAAACTCTTGATAATTTTCAAGAACTGCGAGCTATTTGTGAATAAAAACGAATGTACACTTGATATGAAAATATCCTAATGTTTTTAGAATCAATGTGCACAGCAATTTTAAAATCATCAAAGTACGCAAGTATATCAAACATTAACATTTTGAAATTTTGAAAAACATTCAGTGTAAAATTAGTTCATTGAAACCAGGTCAGTAGTAGTGTGAATCTTTGAAACATTTACGTTATGAAATTAAAACAAAATATTATTTATAGTCTAAGAATTGCACGTGAGAAATGTGCATTTTAGAATACATTTTCAATAATTGGATTTTGTGGATAACCTTGGACTCGTATCGCCAACAGACGGACTAAATTCTCAATGCCGGGCACCAAATCATCAGCGGTTTTTAAATATATAAATTCAAATCAAGACTCGACCTCGTCAATGAGAGAGAAATAAATACTTCGCAAAATATCGCATCATAACAACGTTCTACTTGAATAAGTAGCGAAAACCGGAAAATATAGCGTATAGCCTACAAGTCCACACGTTTAATCTATGTTGGAGGCAGATAGAGGCTAAATAAGTCAGACTAAAACCTTTCTAAACCCATAGACAATAGACCTCGTACAAGGTATATAACACAGTAAATTGCATGTTGTAATTATTCCAAAGCACATCAGCGTGAATGCTGAACTCTGTGAGGCGTTTAAGATAAACAGACCAAGGCGAGCTTAAGTGAAGCTATGTAAATCCCCATGTTGTACTGTGATGCCGACGAGGAGAAAGGTGCATGACCCTTGTAATAGGATTATCACATATTTCGCGTGATTTTAAGAACAGAGCCTGCCATACGCCCTTGATTCTCTGAGAGGCGGAAGTATTAAAAAGGGTTATTCAGGCTGCACAATAGACAATTAATACGTTCGTCGGAAGACAGCTTAACGTAGCATAATACTAGAAGACGATTAATGTCTACTTGACACTTTAATACAAACGGTGGCCCAAATCAAATCCGGATTTGGTCTCTGCTAATGAGAAATGTCATAACTTGGCTTTATCCGCTATCCGTTCCATGAAATATACCTCCAACCAGTTCAGAACAGAGTGACACTCGAATCTCGAATTGGCTGACAATGCAAAAGTGTCCAGAATTTATCTACTTCAGCCCTTTTTCTCAGACTCAGGCCTACTTTCAATTTACTTGTCCTTCGGCTCACTTGACAGCCAGAGCCAGAGTATTATGAATGCATATCTAGACAAGCGGCCTTTTCCGAGACAAGACACACGAAAAAACAGCTCATTTCTCAGTCAGCCTATTTTAAAAAACTAAAATATGAGATTTTAACCAAGGGAGGAAATCTGGAAATATCTGTGTAATCCTAATTTACCCTCACAGGAACTACGCTTTGATTCTGTAAATAGGAAAATGGAAAAAAAAGCTAATAAGCAAGCCATCTGTGTGGATCTGGGAATGTGGATCAAAGTCAGAAAACAATAATTTCCTAATTTTTCACCCTGTCAAGCTCCAAGGCTGGGTTGAGTGAACCGTGTGTCGGATTCCGTGATTCCAGCCCATAGAAACAACCAATTCTGTGCCAAGGGAAGAATGGATGTCTTCTTGCTGTCCGATTCTGAATTTGAGAAAAAAGACGGTCGCACGTACGTTCGAATAAACGAGACAAGGTGGTGGGAAGGAAGGAGGAAAAAAGTGTAACGGATTGAATTGAAAGGAAAAGCAAGGTAGGAGAAAGGGAATCTGGCTGGGAAGGAATTGAGAAGGTCTGAATTATTTTCTTACTCAATTTACGCTGTTATCGTCACACAAAAAATCGAGTTGGACATTAACCGGTATTGTATATAGTTTTTTATACAACTATTTTCTCACTATAATTATCCCATGATTTGCACTTTTTCTTAAACAAATCGACTTTGTTTATTATTTCGGATTTGAATCACATGTTGTGTTTTTTTTTTGCAATTTATGATATGTGAAAGTTTACTCAAATTATTTGCCTAATTTAATTTTCCTATTTTCGTGAATTAATTAATCCGTTTTTTAATTATTTTTCAACTATTTAAATAAAATTGATCAAAGTAGCGTTAAAAATCACGAATCTGGCGCAAAAAATGGCTGCCTTGAGTTATATGGAGTATATAATCCAATTTAACTAAATTAAGCTTAACTGATTTTTGGTAAGAATTTTTTTATCCTGATATTTGTTTTTCGAGAGGATCAAATATCACTTGCCTTTAATCGGATTCTATTGCTTTTGTCGGAAATTATTTTAATATTTTAAATATTTTGTAGTAAATCCTAACCTAATCAAATTAATCGTGCGTTTAATTAAGTATTTAAGTAATAAAGTATTTTTATATTCAGAAAATGTTGAGTATTTCAAATATACAAGGCATGTTGTATTGTCATTTGTATTTGCATATCCTGGTTACATCCAGTTTTTGCTATAATTGTTTATCGAATTTGATGTTCTGCGTGTTGAGGTCGACGTCAAGAAAACGACAATTTCAGCAAAAAATGCAGGACGCTAACAGAAATGCTCCACGTCTTCCATCCCTCTTCATATCAAATCTCAATAGAAGAATGGTACGGAGCGAGACATCCAATACAATTGCATTCTATTTTGTGAAAAGGTGAAGGTGATCGAGAATATCACCTTTACGTTGTCGAAAATGGAACAAGACTTCTCATTTTTGTAAATGGGAGCTAGGCTGAGCTGAGACTCATCAGACACAGATTTAGAAAATGGGTGTTCTGTTGTTGGAATATTCTCAAGGAAAGATCTAGTTCAGTTTTTTTCTATGTATGATATAAGAGGCGACACATCCAAAGAGCAAAAAAAAAGAAGGGACGGAAACCGAAAGGGAGGCAAAAAAAAAGGGTCCAGTGCAATTGCAAGGGGAAGTCCGGGTAATAGGATTTCACATCACAGTCTTATTCTTCCGAATGCCTGGCAAGATCTGACGCAATGGGGAACATGTTGCAAACATGTACACCACGTCGGGGTAAATATTACACAAGTTGGTTGCTCTTCCAGCTGAAAAAATTAAACCTGAATGCAAATGTAGCGTATGAGCAACGGTTATGATTGTCTAATCAAAGCTGTAGCTATTTACATCGGGCACGCGTAGAACAACCCGTTTAATTAATCACATGACTATATGAGTGTCTAAGAACTCCAAAATCCAATCAGAAATTTCATGAAATTCCATATCAAACTAGTGTTTTATTGCGAAATAGTACAATAGAAAAAATATCTTCAAAAAAGGTCAAAGTGTGTAGCAGAAGTGTTAAAAATGCTTAAAGCACTAAATATGCACCATAATGAGAAAAATATCAAAATGTATTCATATAAAATACATTATAAAATTAAATTAGTCAAAATAGGACAGAGTTAAAATTGAAATATGACATGATCTTTATCAGTGTCTTGCAATATTTGACTAGGTATATTAAAATGCATTAAGGAATATCCCTACTCAAATACAAATTAACTCAATTAACTCAATCAATTAAGCAATGGCTACATCGCGGAAGCCCAGAATAATATTTAGAAATTCTTACCCATGATTTTGGTCGCAAATTAAGCAAAATTGAACCAAATTAAATAAACTCGCAATTCGCCCTGTCATGTGTAGTTTGTATCGTGTCCTTGTCTGAAGATTTAAATATTTAATAGGAAATTGATTGTATGTTTTGGTCTTAGCAAACCAACCCATTTCCAGTTGAGTTCATATTTATTTGCGAATTTCCAAGCAGAATATCATAGCTTAAAATGAACCACAATATTTTGCATGAGAAATCGATACGAGTACAAAACTTGTTTTTAAATTGAATAATTGATTCCCAAGTGCTTTTGTAATATCAACATTACGAAATTCCGACCATGATTTAGGAAGGCCATAACCTTCAACACTCGACCATTCAAGCGTGCCTAATGTGCATAAGTGTTAAAAAGAAGCATTTGCCATTGCAATTCTTTCTCTTACATAGAATGGTGGTGGTGTGTAAAAGTGCAACGGTTTTTATTTCTCCTCTGTGTTCTGCAATGGGCCTATTGAGCTTGATTTAGGAGAGTCGGTGTGTGTCCCAATCATCTGGGAGGGTTCTAGCAAATGCGGTTATTACCTAATGTTATGGGACATCGGGTTCTCCATTATTACACCAATATAAAATATTTCACACTCCGAAGTCTCCTGGCTACGCGGCATTTAAAGGAAATCGGGCCATTACAATAATCTTTTCTATATTTCATAAATCCTCTTCCGTTCTCTTTGCCCATTGTATTCAATAAAAGTTGGATGTCTTGTACATGATATCATAAATTAGAGAGAGCCAGGATTTACCTTTTGACTCCTTCTCCCTATTTCGCACATGTGTTCCATTGCATTATTAACTGTCTCTGAGGCAGAGAAATGGGTGATGAATGGGTTACACGGAGGAACCAAGTCTTTAATAATAGATTAGCACCCAATGCAGACACAGATTTGGAATTGTAGCCTTTATATTAGGGTGTTACAAGGTAATATGCTTAGGACTTGGAATATATGCTTTGTTCAAACTATGATTTTAAACAGTCCTTAATGATTTAAAAGGCAAATTTAAGAATTGAATACATTATGCAAAAACTAAGTTCAAGTAATTGTTTCAAATAGTATACATTTTTAAATTACTGAGCAGGATTTTAGACTGTCATTTTAATTTTTCAATATAGATTTATTAATTGAATAATTTATATAAAACAATACTTTCATTCCAGAAATTTGCTGTTGTGAATTTTCTACATTTAAACAAATACAGATTAGAATTTTAAACTGTCATTTTAGATTTGGAGAATTAAAATTAAAATGAATGGTTTAGGTAAAAAATCATTCACGCAATTCATTCATAGCAAAAAATATTAAACTTTTATTAAATTTATTTGAATGTTTTGATATATTTTAGACACGATTCAAAAATCTGGTATAACTTAATAATTTACATAAATGATATAGACCGGGTTTCAGACTCCAAAGAATTGAATTAGCATCTAAAGTAAACTCAATTCTTCCTAGAAAATATTTGAAACGTTTCCGATTTTTGAACACTTTGTTAGGAATAGATTCGAAATTTTGTAACACGATTAAAATTCATCAAAATAAGATTAGAAGTCAAATTTCAGGAAATATTCTATACTGAATGTTTAACTTATTAAAACCTCAAAAAAATATCCAACTGTTTCAAGGAAATCAAGTCATACGTTGAACGAACAGAGAAAAATGCCCAGCAAAATGAAATAATTTATATTTATTAAAATATATTTACTATTAATCTAAATTAATATATATTTATTACCCAGTTGTATTTAAGCCAAAGAATAATGTTTGAATTAAATTGAAACCTAAAACCCTTCCCTTGGACATTCGTCCCGTACCGTTGAACCCCAATTGAAAGGATTACTAATTCCAAGTGTTAATGCAACTAATCAGATTCTGAGGCTAATTGCGAACCAGCATCTCATCCTTCGCTTTTGTTCGATACGGATCGACCCACTTCAGAGTTCCAAAGGAAAAAGCCCTCCACAGCGTGACTACAGAAACTAACTTCATATTAATACTTCATTAGTGAAAACAGGAACGTATAATCAGCCATAAATAACAACTGTTGGTTTAGGGACTTGGATTGGAGTCCCCAGGAAGGCAGGAAGAGAGATCGGACATGCATTCGGATCCTGCTTCGCCTTTTGTTCCCAATTACTGTACAAAGTGATCTGTACTCCCAGCTCAGGACCTCTGCTTCGATTCATCTCTCCCTGTCCAAATGCTCAGTTTTAATTTTAGAGGGAATAGTATAGTGAGTGTGGATGTGGATTATTTGCTGAGTTTGGGTTCTGGATTCTGGAAGGAAAAGAACAGCTCGCGTCGTGAATCGTGAATCAATCTTGATGTCCCTTTTGGACTCTCGGGAACAAGAACAAAAGCCGCAGAGTGTAATTGACTCCATTTAGAACCGTATTACACCTAATGCCTCTCCAGAACCGGATTCCAGCCAGTCTCCAGTCCACTCTGCACACGCTGCCAACGCCAAGAGAGTTCAGGCATGCAGTGCATTAAGGATTCAGGTCGGATGGAACTAAAAGCTTTCTTGAACACAAGGGCGTGGTCAATGGAATAGTGAACTTCTCCATGCAGGATTACAGAAAATTTATTACAAATATTGAGGTCAAACTTCTAGGAAGACCTGATCACAATGCAACACAGCTCCATATTTTATCAGTAAATGTAATGTACTCCTACAAGATAGAGGCAGTCAGTCGTGAGCTTAATCAGTTCGATATGCAGCATTTTTTATTCGTAAATATAAAGAAACCCCTAAACTCGATGCATATACGAACAAGGAGGCCGTTCAATGCAAATTGTTCGAAATGAAATTAGGCTTATGAAGGAAATGACCTATTTTGCAAAATAAATGTTTGCTAGCTCGTTGTAGCTTTTTTAAATTTAGGATTTCACCTATTCACACCGGACTGCTTGAAATAACCAAATACTAAACTCCTAAGATTTAATGCATATATTGAGGTTTCATTTTATTTTAGTACATATTTTATCTATATTTTCATGAGTTATTGTAATTTTGGGTCCTATTTTGGTGCTTTTAGTAAAAGTATCGTCGTATTTTTGTTGTACAATACAATTTGATACCTTAAACCTGTAAGTTTTAAACGAATTTTTTTTTCGATTAGTTGATTTCAATTCAAAAAATTTGTAGGTTTTCATTTTTCATTTATTGAGAATAACTTGCTTGAAACTGCGAAAAATTCTACACTGATACATTTCGAAAACAAAAAGTTGCTTTTTAACAATTTCTGATTATATATACTATGCAAAAACATTGATTTTTTTAAACTATAGGTAAATCATTTTTGTTAAAGAACGATTTTTGATTCATTACTACTACCTGTTTTGACATTTTGCAGATTAGAACCAATTTAGTGCATACGAAACGAACATTTCATAATTTTAGTAGAACCCCATAACCTTTCGATTTGCAGAAAGTATTGGAATTGCTTAAGAACTCTGAAACGAATGAGGTCGATTAAAATAAGCATTTGAAAAATCCACAAATTCAATCTCCAAAAGACCAAATCTAAGTACAGACAAAACAGTTTATATTTACATGAACATGTACCAGCTCAAGATTAATATATGAAGAGCCCCAGCATTGATTTATTCGAAACTGTGTCTCAAACTTTCAATTTCCATTAAATCCGAAGTGCTTCTGCTTCCGTGTTGTTAAAAGTTGGACTTAATCAAAAGTGAAAACTTTTTGAGCCAGAAGCTGAAGAACCGAGGGTGAAAGTTGCATTCCAGGACATGAACCTGCATGGAAATGGATCTTCAGTCAGTCCATCAATGTTTCAGGAAGGAGAGGAGCACTACGCCCTAAAATTCAATTTTGTCAATGAAATGAACTAATCCCAATGCACAGAACTTCATTGGCTCATCTTCTAATGTTATCTTATAGAACAAGTCGCTCGTGCGAAAAGCCGCAGAGTAGCGGAGGTCATTCACAGCAGGAACTCTGGACTCTGTTTAATCCAATGCACTCCTCAATGGGCCACGACAAAGGCGGTATGGAACAATGGGTATTGGCAAACTAAGGAGCCAGAAACTAAACGAACCGAAACGAGGAGAGAAAGTATCCGCCACACCCAAAAAAAAAACTATTTCATCCGTTTTTACACTAAACCGAAATGAGGGAATAAAGTAAAACAAAGTATTTTGGGGGAACCCAGCTTAGTTAACTACGTTTTTCAGATGTGATCATGAGGAGTACACTGAGTGGAGTGTACATAAAGGAATTATTAGAGCAAGGTAAGCCAAATGCCTTCTACTCACAGCCAGATCCTCTGTTCGAAGAGGATTACGATTACGGCTGGGTTAACTTGATTACTTTCATGCATGAGTGGATTCCATCATTTTGGCCTTCCAGTTCCAAACTATGGATCCGAACTAGGCTTAACACGAAAATTCTCCGTTCGATCGTCGAAATTTAAATTGAACTCTTGAGTAATTATTTTGAATTTTGAATGCAAATAATACTGATGACATATGTTTAAAGATTTGATCCTAATTGCATGTTTTTTCCTCAATGATATAAATATTTTACTGCATATCTTTTGCATACGAAATATTTTGCTGCATAATAAAATTGCAAAAATACTTCACATTTTAATGCATTTGTTTTGCATACGACATACTTGTTTGCAGCCGACACATTCTACTGCATACGACATATTTTACTGCATTAAACAGCAAAAAGACTGCATATTTTACTGCATATTTTTGCATACGACCTATTTTTACATAGGACAGTTTTTGCTGCATAAAACGACAAAAAACTGCATATTTTACTGCAAATTTTGATCCTTTTATTTGCAAAAAAGCTAACCCTATGATGAAATATTGCATTTTTGCAACTCTACTTGAGCACGAATTTGAGCAAATTTCTTCTCCATGAGGATAATTCTAAATTAGGCAATTCTAAAGGTTCAATTTTCAATTTTAGTTTGAAAATTTTAAACGTTTCCGAAACTTCGGTCATTGTCATTGAGTTAGGATTTGTTAGCTTAGGCGAGCTACATACTGGATTTATCTCTTTCAAGCAAAAAACAAATTGAACCGAAAGCGCCACACTTGAATGAGGTATGAATTATGAACTAGGTGCATGTTTAGGAGGAAAGTGCTAATCGCGGCTGAGGCCACTAGCAGATTTAAATTGACTATTTTAATATATTTTTTATATATATTTTAAAATATTTTATGTCACAGCTCTGAATTCAGCAGCAAAAATTCACGTGCTGAAATCGCTATCAATAAAATCTGGAGAAAAATCACCAAATTCCAAGAATACCCAAAGATTGAATGTTTTGATAAAATATCCATTATGAACGTCTATTTTTGGCAGATTCGTGATGGGCTATGCTGTGAAATACGTAAAAATGCATGTATTTGGGTAGAAACTTCCCTGTACGATGGAAATACAGTAAAATGAGGTAGGGAATCGTTAGTGTTTGAATATTGTTGCTTTTCCTACATTTTGTGTACAATTGTGCTTTTCCACTTATCGTTTATTACTGAAAAATCATAAACAAGACATATTGACAAAATCATGGGAACATGTTTCAATGGCTGAATACCAGATTTTACCACATAAAAAGTGCAATAAAACAAACAGAAAGGTACAACGGAAGATCACTGCATAATTTATGACTAATTTGTAAATTGACAATAGAATTGTCGTAGAATTCATACATGAGCTCGAGCCTGGAGCATGGATGCACCACGAATTGTTTGACGGACCCAAGTCCTAGTCCTGATCGCCTACCTATCTCCGCTCGTTCCGTCTCTCCATTAAGCGAGACAAGGTAATTTCTGGAAATGGAAGTTTCAGTATTGATGTTTATGTTTATTATCTGCGGGTGACGAGGGAAGGAGCTGGAGAGGACAAGAACCTCACTCAGATTTTATGTAGATTCCCATATCTCAATGACGAAGTGAACACTGCTGTCTACTCCGCCCTTTCCATTATCCACTTCGCTGCCCCACTCACTACCTTCAACTTCAACTACATACTAACAACAACCTAGGAAACTGCATTTTTAGAACAGAAACACCAAAGTTTCCGAATATTCGGGTGCTGGAGTGAGATATTCTGTTGGGCCAGCTCGGGCTGAACAAATGCATTGATTTTGTGCTTCAGAGAAACGCATCGGGTCGGATAGCGGGTGTCGTATACCTGAATGGAGAAAATGTGTTCCTTTGTTAAGCAGCTTCCGGGTTCTGTCGTAGTCAAGCCGTCCAGAAACTTTCAAACACGTTGTGTGAATGACTGATTTTGGCATTACAAGGCTTTTGTGCTGGGTTTGTAAATTTCTGGTAAATTCAATATTTTGTAAGTATCTCCTGCTCATTAAATGCCGTTACCATGTTAAAAGTTTTATTTTATATTGCTTTTGAATTTAAAAAGCGTATCAGGCAAAAAGCGCGACACCGGTAGTGGGCTAATACTCATTCTTGATATTTTGATTGTACGAGTATTAATAATAATGCTAGTAATTGTGAGTTACCATATGTTAGGTTAGATTAGGCTATATTAGGTTAGTTTTGGTTTGCCGAGACGCTGGAGACATTTTTTGTGTTGCGCATTTTGTCTAGAACCGTACAAAGGGTTGTGCAAAGGAAAAAGCGCGATAGAAAAAATTATGTAGCGCAACAAATGCGCTACATAAAAAGTCACAAAAACAAGTAGCAAAAAGGACATTCAAATCAGCAATTAAGGGCTAATTCAAAAGTTATATAATTTTTTTTGCCCATTGTGAATTGTGACTGTGACTGAAATATTTATTGAGTTAAATTTAATGAATTATGTAGTTTTGAGTTATGAGCTGACTTCCGGTGACGCGCATTTAACTTTGCGCATTTATCGCGCTTTATGCCTGATACGTGTGCAAGGTCAGATGTAGCAAAGCTTCCATTTTCTACGACACAGGCAAATAATGCTAAGTTCAGACTACTTTCATTTTCTTTCTGCATACGGAAACCCAGGGCAGAGAAACCGATTCGATTTCCATTTCTACGGTAGATACGCTCTATGTACACACTGTATATTTTTCATAAATTGAGGACTAAGCCCACCAAAATGTAGAGGCAAAACCAAGAAGGTACGTCGTTGAGAGGATAAAAAAAGTTCTATTTGCTTATCGATCAAACGAAGGAAACATTGAAAACCTGAGAATATCCCCCTGATCC
The DNA here is from genome assembly GCA_034694905.1 of Ceratophysella granulata. Taxonomy (NCBI): domain Eukaryota; kingdom Metazoa; phylum Arthropoda; class Collembola; order Poduromorpha; family Hypogastruridae; genus Ceratophysella; species Ceratophysella granulata. The sequence goes on along the minus strand of JAQFYU010000169.1, from coordinate 18,741 downwards.
CATGAATACATACTTTATTCATGTTGATTCTAATGCTCGTCTTTTGTGTTCCCAATACATGATCATCTTGGATACGGAAATCTCCTCAATGCCAACATACAATCTTCCAATAGCGTTTTTCCCCAGACCCGTCTATTGGTCTATTTATCCGTGTAGAGAGCTCATCAAACCGATGAAAAGTACAACTTTTACACGCTAGTCGGGTTTCAATGGAAAGTGACGGAAATGAGTTTTAGACTTGCATAGAAACCAACAAGGTGAAAGTTTGAAAGGAATCTTGGAGATGGTGGAAGTGGAGGGATAACTTGGTTTTCTGTGCATACTTTCTACTTTCCACATATTGCCTTCAGATTCTAAGGAGTTATTGTGCCCTTTTCTCAAGATCTCTAACTTTCTCCACAAACTCCAAGGAATAGTTCTTATGGGATCATATCATAATCCATTAATCATAAAGTAAAATAGTTCCTAACTGCACCACAACCCAACTTTAAATAATCTATAGATTCGTCAATAAAAAAAATCGCACTTATTGTTATGTTACGTATTTTCACAGATGCTTTCAAAATTCATCCAGAACTGGCTATGCAACGTACAACGGAACGTGGCACAGAAGGCAATGTAAGTTTGCTTCAGAGTTGATTCGTCCATTTTCACTTCATTTCAAAATAATTTTGAACCTTACTTAATCCTCAAAGAAAGGTTTGTACCTGCGCACATACGAACTAAAATATGCACTAAAATATGCAGAAACAAAACAGCTTTTATGCAAAAAATACACATTTTTAAAATTCGAAAAATTAAGTATTTGGTATAGACGCCTGTTACACAACCTGCGAAAATGCAAAATAAATTTTTAAAAAAAAGGAGAGACGCTAAAAATTATTGAAAATTCAATACGATAAAGAATATGCTCAGAACTGAAAAACTATGTAAATATTTGAAATAATTTAATATAAAACACGGTCAAAAAGTGTCAAAATATCCAGTAAAAGTGCAAAAATATGCTCCAAACTTTCCAAATTGGCATTAAAATTAGTAAAACATCCAAATACAATTATAGTGCAAATATGCCATAAACTCGAAAAAATGGTTTTGCCTAAGAATTCCCACTCAACCAACCAATTTGAGCACGGATTGTAATATTGGCAGAATTGTGTTTGTGCCTCAAATATATCAAATATTTGTATTTGACATTTGATTGGCTGCGGTTGGAACAAGTGGACAGTTTTCTTTTCCATTGTATTCTAATATAATATAACACAATTCAATTTGCAAAATCCCATTATGTTGATTGTAACTCCCAATTCTCCAAACGCCAGATGAGAATTTTGGTCTATGTGTTTGTGTTTTCTATTTCAACTCAAATCCCAAGCGAGGAAGTAATACAAATTACTATCCAACAATTTCAATTATAAAGTAAGCCCAAAGTAATCTAATTAAGAGGAGAATAGAGTAGAGTATGAGCATCTTCAAGACCTTGTGCTATCTTGAGATTTAATGGGACATGGGACATAAAACCGAGAATCCAGAACGTCTGACCCAATTAGAAATCTAGTACATAATACGTGCCAGGCTGGCTAATGGCTCAAACTTCTGCCTTAGCTTATCTCCAACTCCTTGGTTTTTCTAGTTGAAGTTGAAGCTGAGGGCTATTGGTTGGACGATCCAGTCCAGTCCAGCACAGTTCCAGTCTCTGGTTTTTGTGCTCCTTATGCCTTTCATCAAAGGAAGCCAGGCTAATAATAATAGAGACGTATCTCACGAAGCCTTTGAAATTCTGGAAGAAAGAGAAGCTTCAGCGAGCGGTGCCTTGACTTCCTTTTCTATTTCCTCCCCCATCATCCCTTGCTTTTCTCGCTCGTCAAGACCAGAAGGGGCATATGGAGCTGGACGTACGCTATATTGAGTCTGTCTGGTCTTCTGTGCGTGTATACAAAAATAGTATATAATTTTGGGTAGTGTTTATATTCTCAATAAATTTTCTATAACTTATTTTAAATATATCGAATTAATATTGCCTTGCAGTATAAGTAAGTAATATAAAATAAAAACATTTCCACCAAAGCGTTCGGGACTAGAAACCAGCTGTCTTGTCATTAGCAATAGCCTATAACTATTGTTGTGATTCAATTCGACAATTAAAAATATAAAATTAATTAGTCAATCAATGAACCAATTAATTGACATGCACGTACCATTTCGAGAATAACAGACAATGGAAATATAGTGTTTCAAATGTTTCCAGCACCAAACAACACCACGTGGTAAGTGAACTTACTGAGCTTGATTTGGAAACCAAAAGTAGTGGTGCCATTAGGGGAGAAGTTTTTAACATAAAAGTAAGCGTAGGACACGCCACAGCCCAAATCCTTAAAATTCGACTAACCTATAACTTATAATCAGGGATCGGTTATTTATTTACTTAAATATTTTTCAACTTCTTCAATTGTTGATATAATCGGCGGAGATCTTATATTTGTCCGTTCTGGTGGATTTCAAGACTTTTCTAAATTCTTTTGTAAGTAAATATTTAAGGTTTTTAGTAGATATTTACGTTCCATGCTAATACACGTAACGTAAATATATATTTGGCCATTTTTTAGTAAATAAATATTTTTTATCCAATATTTAAATATTTCGGCGTTTTTTAGTAAATAAATTTCCGATCTATGCTTATAATCCATAAAGTTTGTATAAACCAATTTCGAATTGAAAAGTAAGGTATTTCAGAGTTTTCAACGACATAATTTGAATATGTGGCCGAACTACTCACATTCGGATTTGAAATTTGAAAACACTTTGTTCAAGAAACTAACCGATTTATCTATCTATACTAATTACCAGCAACCTAGCCAACCATTTTCTGCAACCATTCCAAACGACTTTATATAATACTTTATACTAATGTCCACTCCAAACAGGGCGAGGGTAGGAATTTGTTGGAAGGAAGCAAGAAACCATTTCAGACCAAACTAATTCGAATTTCCTTAAGCGTTCCATTATTCTACAGAAAAGATCTGCCCGATTGGCAGTCGGACGTTTTATTTGCGAACCATAATGCGTTGAGGGGCTGTGGCTTAGTCATAATGTTAATGTTAGAAATCCTGAAAACTGAAATCTCTGAAACAATAAAATTGCTTAAACTCGGAATCCTCGATAAAACTTCAAGATTACATAAAATTGCCAGTGGCCAAATAATAAAATATATGAACTTCGAACTATCTGGATTCAGAAGTTAGACCAGAGCCACCAAGCTGCAGCAGGCACGTTCCCGCACCATCCACTTAGTTCACAAATAGACAATAAAAATATGAATAAAAACAAACCCCTGGAGACTCACGGGAATTTCTCTGCTCCTACATTATTAGTGTGGAAGATGAAGAAGACTTGGAGTGGAGATGAAAAGAAGACGAGGCGTGTCTTCTATCTTTCCTGCCTTCCAGCACTACTCTCTGATTCCATGAACACAACAACCCTCACTCCAGCATCCCGTACCAAAACTGATAAAAATGTATCATTTTCTTCCGTAATATGAACCCGCACTGCGTTAGACTCAGCCAGACATGCATTATGCACTCTATACCGAATTAAGTAAATAAATGTTAACAAGGTCTCCTAACCCGCAACCCGAGTCAAGTCAGCAGATAGGCATAGGCATTAGGTCCTTCCCAGTCATAAAGTCGTAAAATAAATGAGGATACGGGTATGCTACAAAAAGCACTAAAACTTATTTCACTTCCTACCCTCCCATCGGTAGTTAAATAATATTTCGTGTAAACACTACCACATTGTTGTCCTGCAATAAAACCCAGTAACAATAGCGGGTGAAGAGTAAATATTACAGGAATATTATGAAATGCTTACCTTTTGGCTTTTAGGGGAGATTGGAATCAAGTTCGATGGAGATATTGACACAGGAAGGGTAGCCGGGTACTCTGTGGTCTAAACTACAACGCACAAGGTCATTCACTCAATTACTGTCCTTTTATCTCTATTCTCCAGCCTGTCAAACTGATAAAAACAATTATGAATTATTGAACTGGGATCCAATCCAATCCAGGAAGTCCGGGTTAGAAAAACGTAGCTTCCTATTTTCCGTACACTCAATTCCAAAATGTCCAGCAATTTAAATGCAAAGTGCAAACAATCCTTATAAAATTGGTCAATTAATCATCCAACACTCAAATCAGTCCCAGTCCCAGTTGGATTCACTCTTCTCTTTTTATGGGTTAACAAATGGTCACTGGAACGTGTGTGTCATATAACGCCAAGCGAGAATATTGTTTTAAAGAAACGAACGTGGCACCATGATGCTCCACTAAAAATGTCAGACTCAGTCACAAAAAATGGTCTAACACGGGCCATCTGCACATTAATCACTGACAAGTCATCGTAGAAGATTCCCGAGTGTAATCAGATCCTGGACGTGTGGGTTAAACTTTGATCTTAAAAATTGAAGAATGCTTTTTTTGTCAGAATCAAATCACTGTCACAAGGAGGCGGGGGAATTGTATGTAAGTAGTAAAAGCCGGTCCAAGGCGATGCACGCTTTTCTAGCTCAGCAAATTCGGGCTTTCCTTCTCAGATGAACTCTGAGCCAAGACTGAAACCTGGGAAGATGAAGAGGAGAAACTGTTCAGGTTCTTGAGTGCGGGTATGGGAAGCGAGGCAAATGCGCCTGAGAATTCTGAAGGCTTCGTTTGGGGATAGCCTGGTTTGGACTTGGACTGCTGCGTGCGGGGCTAAGGAAATTCGGTGCACCTTTTCTGAAGCTTGACGTTGAAGCCGCATCGGATCATGGATCTTGGTGCTAGGCCGGTGTTTCCTTTTGCTTTGATTCGGGCTTCTATTCAAACTATTATTTCATATACTATACTACTGTGTTAAAAACAGGGGAATATGGGATGCACGTAGTGAAACTTCAGCTTCAGCCTGTCAAAAGAATGGTTGTAGACGGTTATTCGTCAATTAAGTCCTTCTGAGGTGAAGCGAAGCCTAGATACGAGGTTGTATTTTGTAGGGTAGGATATGATCATGTTGGGCGTGTTGGATGTTGCACATTGCACATAGGACAAGTTGTATAAAAGCATAATTATTCTTAATTCTTTATGACAAGGCTATTGTCGTGCCTGTCCTCGTCTAATGTGACCTTGAATGAATTCTTAATTCAATGTCCACCCTGTCCAGGCTGTTGACTTTATTGTGCGTAGCTAGTGGAAACGTGTGTTGACTTTTCCTATTGATTTTCTTTTGTATGATGTTCCTGACTTGGCATTTTAGACGCATTAATTGATGGTTTCTTGATTAATAAATATGTAAAGGCTTCTTATGTAAGTATATTTTTTCGTGGAACCAAAGACTTCAACCATTCGCAAGAAGCTTGATTTCAATAAGCAAAATTTATGCGGTATACTTTTGAGAATTTCTAGGTTTTAGTGCATAAACAATAAACACGTACCTATGCATATTTTGATACATTTTAATTTTGGTGGATTGTTTGAAATTTTGGAACATATATTTGCGCTTCTACTGCGTAGGAATCTTTATTCATTTTGAGTAGTTTATCGATTGTTATTTTTTATCATATAATCAAAGTTTCAATTTTTATTTGTTGGGGTTGTCTCGTTTTGGAATTCTAATCGCGGCTTTGCTCTAAATTATTGCTTTTTAACGTTTTATTTGTATTTTTACTGCATATCTTGACACTTTTTGAAAGTAACTTATATTATAATGTAGTATATTATACTTGTACGCAAGCGTTTTTAAATTGTTTGCTTCTTGGGATTATCTTGTTTGGGATTAAGATCAGGATTGGGATAGACTTATGGTTTTGAATATTGCTTGCGTTTTACAACTTTGCTCACTGGATTTCAACCCATATATTTACATTGTCGATATGCAAATATTTAATGTTGCATAACACTGTTTTCTGTTGCATATGCTAGGGGATAGAATGAAGTTTTGGTGTAAATTTTAGTGCATATTTGAACCGGTGCATGAATATTGCGTAAGAACCTATCTCTATTAAAACTGGAATCAATATCGAGGAAAACTCGCCTTGAAAATGAAATCCATTTATAGCTTATAGCCCGAATTGGTTAAGCTAGTTGCTATTTGTTACAACAAAGAAGCGTCTATGGAATCCCGCGATATAATAAATACATGCTTGGCTATACTAGAAAGTACTGACCAGCTGAACCCAAGGAGTAATTGCTGCTTCTGCAGACTTTGAGATTGATGCAACGTGACGAAATTAGGAAAGACGGGAAGCTAAAACTGGAAGCTGTTGAGGCTAGAATGCTGGATACTGGATCCTTCCTTCTTACTTTCCTAGAGGATTTCGCTCGAGTAATTCCCAATTTCATTATGTCTTTTTAGTTCTCTCTGATCTGAAGTCTTCACTCCTTGTTGAGTTGTGGAGCCAGGAACTGAAGGAATTTCATTTTAGTCAATGCTAGATTAGGTTATATTCTGATTGCCCACTCGAAGGCTCTTTTGGTTTCAAATTAAAATCCTAACTGACTCAATAGTGAATTGTACTTTTACGTTGTTCTGGTCTACGCATGGTAAGCAGTGGGGTTGTAGGTCGTATCTTTCCGTTTGGAGCTACGACAGATGAATCGTGTTTGAAGTAAGTAGTACTCTTGTTCTTACATTAGCCCTTCTTGTACTAAACTTTTAAAAGGAAGGACTGTCTTCTTCCATTCTCTCATATTCCGCACTTGAAAACGAAACTTCAAGTGAACTTCTGACAGGGCATTCTGCCCGAACTCCGGGCTTGGAAACGAGAAGGCTGTTGTAAGATTTAAAGCACCGCACATTCTAACCAGCAAGTCCAGGCAGACCAGGCTAGCCTAATGCTCTTTACCTTAGGCCTGGGTTGATACGTTACTTCAGGCTGTTTAGTCCAGAAGGGTATTGCACAATTTGGTTATATTGGAAAGTTTGACCGTTTAGATAAGGTCAACAATGTATTCAGCTTTCAACCCTCAAACATGGTTGAAACTAAGAATTTGGAAATTATGAATTCTTGGGAATACCAATCTCAAATATGGATGATTTTAAAGTGCATTAAACTCGGATTTGAGATATTAAGATCACGAGGCAATATTTTAAGAACTAACATGTGCAGAGATAAGCTTATCAACTTTGCAAATATTTGGGTTGGAATTAATATCCCCTATTTCAGTTCTTACATGCGCTATGCATGGACAAGCACGGTTACCATGGTCGAACTCGATCGGGTTAACCCGCCTTTCCCCTGTATTAGCACATACGCGAGAGGCGTAATAGCACCAATATCAATTAGGCGTCCATAGAATTTTTCCAAGTAAAAGTTGGTGTTTTCTCGGCCCTCGCAATTCAATTTCGGTTTCGAAAACTTTTTGCGCTCTCTAAATTTTAGATTCCTTAGTATCGACACGCCATGAATCTGGTTTTCGCCCTAGTCAATCAGTTAACGCAAATGGATATATGCTCAAAGCTCAATAATCCCGGGAATCCGTTTTCAGTCAAATTTGAGATTTCATTTCACAAGTGTCTTTGAACTTCTTCTTCATTCTAATAAATAAAATGAGATTCGAATATCCATAAAAATATAAAACATAAATATCATTACATGAATAAAAAAAGTATGCAAGGAAAACAGTTTTGACGGGTAAACACGCACTTGAATTTCTAATGCCTAGAATATTTTAGTATCCCGTTAGCCAACTTGCAATACCGCAAATAAAATTGTAACAGCATCGATTTGAAATGAACTCGAGAAAATTTTATGAATTCTTGATAAATTGTCTGTGCATTGCTTATGCAATGAAAATGCATGCACAACTCGACTTGGTCATTATACTGTTTGGAATGTTGGACTCAGGGATCAGTGACTGCCGACGAGAGTTTAAACCGAAAGAGATCCTGGTTCCTATTTCTCCGAGATCCGAGCGAGGGCAAAACTTTTCCTTTTAGGACTTTTGGTTGAGTTGAGGATATTATTGTGCCCATTCCTTTTGCCAAAAACGTGGAAAAGAAAGAAGTCTCTTCTCCCCTACTGTGATTCTTCACCCTGCTCTCCGCCGTGGTTTCCTCGGTTTCCCTATTATTAGATATAGTACGCACCCCGCATCCCGCTCCTGCTTTACGTAACGAACCTTTTCTTCCTCAACTTGACCAAAATCTATAAACTATGAAGAAAATGAGGAATCAGAACACTTTTTTTGTGCTCTGACACACACCTTTTAGCAAATCAGGAAGAAACGAGAAGGCATACGGTCGCCTTATTATTCCCTGCTCTCTGTCGCCCTCCAAGAAGACTCCCTTCCGATCCAGTAGACACTTCCCTAATACTGCTTGACAACCCACTGATTTATTTATTAACTGTTTCTAATTCAGCGAGAAAACCCATGGGACCTTCTTCCACTTCTCCAGCTTCGTTAAAAAGGAAGAGACGACGAAAAGAGTGTTCACGGGAAAGTCAAAGCTCGAGTTTAGATGAACACAGAGATCTGGAGTTAAAAATTGAGGCTCATGCTCCAGCATCTGAATCTGCAGTATTAACGTAGATCTTATTAAGAGACATTTCTTATTCAAAGGATTCTTAAACGAATACTAATTAAGAATTATTTTGCTGAACAGCCGTCGCCTGTTTAATTAAAAAATTAATATTGTTTGATGCAATAATTCACAATTAATTCTAGGGGTGAAGCTTTTGCTACCCAACCACTACTGTATGTATGTAATCCGCAAGTTGATCCGTTGAATTCTGACATGTCAGAAAGTAAAACAATAACCGAATATTCACACACATCAAACGTCATTTAATTTTTATATAAATGTTCCCAACTAGTTGCTTGTTTTTTTTCGGTTATTATTTTTTGTTTGTATTTTTTGATTCTTTACGAAATAGAAATATGTTTTATTTATTGAACCAGATAAAATATGGGCAACTTTTAATTTCCAACTTAAAATATCATATTTCTTAATTCAATTCGTTATTAAACTTCTAAGCAAATTGTGAAATACACTTTTTTGACGACGAAATAGGAAAAATATTGACAATATTGCAAGTCGTCCACGTGGTTAATTCTACAACAATTATTAACAATATTCTAGTTAATAATGGTTTAATTCTGTGCAAGAGTTATCGTCATCAAATCAACGTCAATTATGCTTGCAAAAAAATATTTCATGAAGATTAATGCTTCCAGTAGCTATCCATTGCAATGCCAGAATTCACAATGCTAAATCTGATGGACTTCATTACAAGTAAACAGTAATATAAAATATTGTGCATTAATGTGTGGTTTCACGGAAAATTTGGAATAAAGTTGCAATGTTTCCAGAATAATATTGTATTATGCACGTTGGATTTGTAAATCGGATTAACAACTTGCAATCAATGTCTGGGAAAAATTAAGCCGTCACATGCCACACCACATTTCCTAGTCTGACAAGCTAAAAATTAATGTGAATTGCGCATAAGTTGAAATATAAAAGTGTTAAACGGTCGTGGTATGAAAAAACTGCAGCTGCATATAATTAGCCCGTGCGGAGTAACGGGCGATACTCGCTTTGCTCTTTGCTACAGTTTAAAAAGAATCAAATTCTTGATTAGCTACACAAATGCGAGGGCGGTTTGTACAGAAATCGTTTTCCTATTATTGTGAAGATGATTTACTTTCAACCCTCAGAACCAGATTCCTTTCTGAATGACTCAATTTGTTCCAGACCACGAAATATAAATACTTCACGTTGCTGACCGTTCAACTCCCATTTTTTCTGAATTGGTCAACAAGTCAACAATGGTCATCCCAAACTGCTATTCTTGTTCCTATGTAGTTGTCACGCGTGTAGGAGTAGGTATATATTCTTTCAGAATTTATGTTCAAGCAACGGTCAACTCTGCTATTGTTCCATATTTAGTTTGGATGCAAGCAACAAGATGTTTAAATTGTAAAATATTGCACTGCATTTCGGGCTAAGGCCACATAATTCAATTTATGGGTAATTTTAATTTCGAGGTTTATTTCATAATTGAAAAAAAAATAGAAAGTTTCTATTGAAAATTGAAAGTGGTTGGCGTGAGTTGCAACGCTTGAATTTCCCGATGCCCACTTAAAAGACCTGTCAAATTGAAGGGAGTAAAATGGATTCTTTGATCAGATAAGACGAGTAGAGATCAAAGGATAAAAGGCCTTTGATTCCAACCTCCTGTCTTGACAATTTGGTACGGTCCTCCTCTTTTTTCTCTGTCTGACAGGTTAATTGAGAAATCCAATTTTACTTCCTAAAATAAAATCTGCATGACTCCAGTTAGATTCTTTGAGGAGGACAGAGACCCACACGACCGAGAATTAGGAATTACAATAAATTCTCTCCAGTTGAATGACTTTTCCTTGACAACACATAACAGAAGCCAGCTTCCTAGTGTGTTCCTGTGAACAAGAGACTCCTGCTGGTGCGTGAAGCCAAACTTGAAAAAAAAATTGTGGATATGAAAATTATGCTTTGAATTTGGAATTAGAGCTTATTGCCTTGTTCTTTCTGAATAGTGAATCAGGTTGAAATGAGCATGGAGAGCTTGAAATAAAAACGTACGTAAATATAAGGAGGAAGCGCTCTTCGTGTAATCATAATAATTGTACTACGCTACTCAACTCAACCCTTTCTGTGTGAATGGTAATGAACACAGCTTGAGACAATTTGGTTTGAGTCTCCAGCTGGAGAAACCTGGAAGGTTGTGAAAAGATGTCGGATGTCACAGTGAAAATAAAATAATAGTTCATAAAAGTAGCACACGTATTGAAATGTTCCCAATTTATTTATTAAGAAATATTTAACCTTGTTAAATGAATTGGAAAATTGGACTCAATTTATTTTCACCTGTAAATTACATTAGTGTTGCTGCAAGTTGTGCAAATTTAGCTTTGGGACGAATTGAATACTCGAATCAAACTAGTAAATGGAAAATCTGTTCCATTTATGTAGTTCAAATACGATCACGATTCGGAATAATGGAGAATCAAACGCTTGATTTGCACAGAGGTGAGCAGATTATCTATGCTGTGATTGTTTGTGCTTCTCCATTGTGTATTGTGTTTGGCGTGGCAGACAATTTTGTTAAAACCGCAAGTGGGACCGGTATTTTCTTACTGATTAATGGGTGATGGACGGTTTGTTTAATTGAAATGGAAAGGACACTATGCAATAGTTAGGGCGATTCATGAGACACTGATTATTTGGGCAAAGGATTATTTGTGCAAATACTGCGAACAACTCTCGTGAAAAGCTTTTTTGTCGAATTGAATATACGAAACTTTGATCATCTAGAATTGCGCGCGAACTTTGAAAATATTACATCACTTCAAATATGAAAGCACCCGCCCTTCAGGCTCAGCAGTTAAATGTACGAGAGAAGAGCATGCGAATCAAATTTTGACCAAATAATCAACCGGTTTATACTATACATGCCTCCGGGCTACGCAAATTTGCGAAGGCCTTCGTAAACTATTCTTCCATGCTCTCCCAGCAAAATCCAATTTTAGCAAAGCATCAAATCTTCGCGCATTTACCCAAATAATGATGTGTCTCGTGAATTGCACTATAGACAACTCTACGTGGAAAGCATTTTTCGAGGAGCACCAAAAGATTTAATCGAAAAACGAATACTGTAGTAAATGAGTAATGAGTTATTTCTTCAGGATGAGATGCGCAAAAATATTCAACATTTTTGATTTTGATTTTTGTCCTTTATTCAAGTGTCAAAAATTGTTACATCGTACTACTTGCATAATTTAAAAATTATCATCATTCTAAATCTGTTTAATTTAAATTTATCATTCATAAATCTATTTTCTCAGAAACAGATCTATCTGGACCCACTCAATTTCTCTCCACGACTTTCAAATTTTGACCGTACTAATCGGCTCAACTCCTAACCTTCCACACAATAACATAATAATGTAAGTACTAGTACATAGAAATACACTTAAAATCTTGAGAGAATTATATTATTGTCAAAACATTAGTTCAAGAACTGTCAACCGAATTCTTCTTAAAATTTTCGATTTTTACTAAAATATAAGTAGTTATCAACTGGATTTTAACCTCTGTTCTATTTTTAGTAGCAAACTCATCCAACCAATTTTTGAAGTCACAATGGAGCCGATATATTACAGATTCGCGGCTTGGAACTTTGATTCTGAAGTAATGCTCACATTATACTGGAAATTGGGCCATGTACCATTTACCATCCATCTTTTGGTCCCAGTCAGACATCCGAAGACAAGAAATGCCCTTGTAATTGACACTGACATGAGTCTGGTCTGGATCTGGAAGCTGGTGGCTAGTTTTCGACAGTACTTCTGCTTCTGCAGATATGCCAATTTTACTTTTTGTATCTTTTCTATTGTTTATTTTTCACCAAGTTGTGCATATTTCGAAAACGTGAACACTGAATGCAAAAGCAAATATCCACTGCGGTTCATTCCCAAGAAATTCGCTGCACAGCACATGTTGCTAATTGTAATCTTGTTCAATTATTAAACGATCATGCAGAGAGGTGCACATACACGAATGCAGACGTTTCATTTCAAGAATAGATTTTTCAATGCATACACACTACACACCTGTGTGTAATTAAGAAAATTGTAGAATCATATGGAAAATTCTTTGACTTTGTGGTTCTCAAAATCTGTTCAACCGGTTTTGAATAGCTTGAAACATGTGTGTTTGAACTGATTCTGGATCTACCGTTGAAGTGCAAGGCTACTTTTTCAGTATAAATAGTTCCGTCAGTTGATCCAAATATTCATCCACTCCAGCAAGCTCCTCAAGTAACTTGCAGAACCAAAACTTCTCCGATCCCAACTACCAGATTGAAATCATGGCTTCCAAAGCTATTGTTGCAATCCTGTCCGTCTTCGTCATGGCCTTCTTGGCCCCAGCCGCTTCTGGCATGACGATCCTCAAGCAGGCGCAGGCCTCTACTCCTTCCAACAACGAAACCGGGATCGGGGCTGATGTCGGATTTACCCTTGCAGTTTCCGTCAGCATAGATTTAAACTTTACAGCTGCAGCAGAAGCTTTATCTATCCTCAAAGACAATTATGAACTTCTGAGAAACCTCACCAAAGATTTCAAGAGCAACGCCACAACGGAAGTTGAGAAATTGAAAGATCTTCTCAAGGCAATTGCGACTGCACTGAACGACACAGCCAACAACATCACTGACGAACTTAGGGAAAAACTCACCCAAGCAGTTCAAGATGCTCAAGACTTCCTTGAAGAAGAAGGGGCCAAAGTCCAGGCAGCTGTTGACGAAGTGAAGGCCAAACTGACGGAACTGTTGAAAACGGTACAGGAAGCTCTCCAAAAATTGGTCGTCAATCTGAAAGCCAATTTGAAGAATCTTCTGGACGCTGCAAACAAGCTCCTATTCGGCCAAGGTCTTGTGAATTCTATAAATAAAGTCATCGACTTGGTCGAGAACGGAAACTTGACTCAACAACTATCCGACATCGTTGCACAAAACAAGAATATTACATTGAAGGAAGCGCTCCAACAATTGGCTAAGGATGTACCCGTAAGTATTGAGTCTTCTTTGTTTCATCTCAACTTAAACTTAGAAAATAAATAATTCTCCAGTGTCCCTAATTCGTTATCTAATTTTAAATATACTGTAATCATAATTTATATAATGCATCTGTATTTTATCCCAACAGGAAGTAGCTGAACTTCAAAGCAAGTTGGACGCTGTCATCCTTGACTTGAGTAATAGATTAGGAAAAGCTTTGAAATCCGTGGTCAGTACTACAAACTCAACTGTAACCAAACTCGCTGAAGACCTTTCCAAACTTCTGAAAGTCCCGGCTGATCAACTTCTTCGGACAGTCACACAAGTCGTTGGGGCTCTTGGTAATACAGTTGGTCAAGTTCTTGGGTCTGTTGTTCAAGCACTCGTTGTCGTTCTGGGAGGTCTTGGAGGTGCACTCGGTGGTCTTATTGGAACCCTCGGTTTGGTATTGGGCGCAGTTGTTACTGTCGTGGGAGGAGTTGTCGCTGGATTAGTTGGTGTCGTTGGAGGTGCCGTCGTAGGTCTTGTCGGAATTCTCGGCTTACTTCTGGGCTAAATCAACGCGTCTTTCCAAATTACTTGAACATATTCGGCACGTTATATAACATAACATTGTGAAATTATTTAATTATACTTTAATCAGATTAACATAGAAAAATATTCGATTGAATTGGAATAAAGACTTGAAACTTGAATAGTATATGTGTCAGTTGCCAGGCGCGGATCTACATTAAGGCTCGCTAGGCCTTTTCCGAAATAAATCGAAGCAGAAAACCAAAATTTCTTCGCGCAATCACAGTTCAGTAAAGCAGACATAGTGCCTTTGGTGCTACATCGGTGCAAAATGGCCCGGGTCGACCCTGGTCGAAACTAACGAATGTTCAACCCCGTTCTAAAATAGGGCTTTCAAACTTAAACTTTGCGCTATTCTCGAAATTTACCTCAAATACTATTTTTTAACGGGGTCGCACAACGAAAATTCGCCTTCAGAAACCACAATTTTCTTGCGCTTCGCGCAATTCTCGAAATTTAATCTCTAAAAGTCTCAAACACTATGATTTCACGTTTCACGCTGCCGGATAATGAACATTCGAATTCAGAAACCAAAATTTTCTTGCGCTTCCCCCAACTCTCGAAATTTACCTCCATTTAATTAGCTTTATATTAAATTAGTTCGAGATTCTGTAGTCGCCCATTTGGGTTCTCCATTGAAAGCTCATTATTGACCAATTTTTCGATGCATCACGTGCTTTCAATTGCTTGAATTTGTCTTAAATGGATTTAATAGTTGGAATGTAATGGAAATTAAGTAATTCGTATAATTATATATAAAATTCATAACTATATTTTTGAAACTTTTTTAAAATTAAAATTCGTTGTAGATAAAACCGAATATTGCGGATTCGGGCCCCTCCCATTGCAAATTCCTGGATCCGCGCCTGTCAGTAGCCAACCGTATTTGAATTTTCAATTATCCAGTTCATTTACTACGCAACGGTGAACAAACTTTCATTTCCAGAGCTTTAGGGCTTTTGTGCTATCACGGGACAATCATTTAGAACTTTTAAGATTGAAGATACAAGTGGAAAAACATATTTACTTTCAGTATTCCACATAAAGAATAACCTAGAAGCTTTAAGTACGAGAATACCGATTTTGTAATTCCTAATTCTGATATTGCTATTTTAAGACAAAACTGCTTTACATAATTTGATTTAATGTTTTCATGTTCCTTGCACTTGATAGCACCTTCTTATTTCTTGACTTGGTTCAGGATTTTTAAAAGAACAGAACAGGTATGAAAATGTATCACTTACAGAAATATACTTTTACTATCGTAAAGTAGCTACTTAGTAGTATTCAGTTTCGAATATCAGAAAAAAGAAAATGCAAATCAAAATAAAGGCTTGAACTGATTCTGTCTGAGTGCAGGAAGAAGCAAGTTAGGAGTAATTAGTCGTTTTCCACATTTTCGGTTCGCCGTTATTCAAAAATCAAAATAGATTTACTGTGACAAGCATCATCATCGGCCACTGGTCGTAGTTCCAATTTCTGCATCGGACTCGATGTACTTACTGCAGACACACAAATTCTGTTTCCGACAAACTTTAATGTCGTTAAGGTGACAAGGATGACACAAAGTATTTTGTTTTCTGATCAGATTTTTCACAACAAGTCCCTCCCAAATCAAGAAGTGCTGCAAACTGCAATCTTGTAAAATATTTGATTATAAGTTTTCCAAATCCACTGTTCGATTTGAAGTAGCTCAAACGTAGCTCTCATTGGTGATCGTACTGGTCAAATACAAGAAGTAGTCCTTCGCTTCTTGAATCTGTATGGTTTACACCTCGACGATTTCATCATGGAGAACTTTCCAAATGAGGTGAGCACCATTGTACTTGCTCTTCCTAAGATTGATTCATAGTTTGCATCTATAATTATCTTCAATTCATACAAGATCGTAATCTCCGCGTTCTAACATGATTTTAAGCTCTTGATGCGTCATTTAGTTTGATTTTCTGGGTCTTCTTCCAATAACTATTACCACTACCAAGTCTAAAAATCGTTTCGTAGCTACAAAGTGTTGGTGCGTAACGAATGCCGATTGTCCAACGGTAAGACTGGACGGTTGCCAAAAAATAGGAAATAAAAGTGCTAACTCTGTATTCAAAGGTGATCGAGAGTATTCTGAAATTCACTTCCATATCGTCCCGCCGAACCTGTCGAAGCGTTTGCTGTAAATGGAAAGCCGAAATGGACCGAGTTGGCCATTCCGTCGTAATTGATGATCGAGAGGATGGCGTGCTGGACTTCATTCAGAAAATCGTAATAAAAGAACTCAACATCAAGTATTTGGAATCCAAGGATTCTGATTGGCTCAATCTCTGCTTGGATGACGTGAAAACACTCATTTTCACAGGATACGTGAACCCAGACTTCATTACCACCAACCTACTTCAGGGAAATCATTGGCAGCAATTAAAGAAACTCTTCTTCTACGGATCATCCCTGATTTCCCAGCCATTCTTGTCTTCAGGAGATCGGATGAAAGTCATCCACTGCTCCTTGCCAAATCTAAAGGAGTTACACATTGTATTGCCACTGGGCGTAACCTTGCAGGCCGTAGAGCAGTTCTCACATGGCGTTTCCACTAATCAGTATTCCCTTCCTCCAGGAATTGAGGCAGAGCCAAATGAATATTTTGATTATATTCTGGATGAAAGAGCCATTAAGAATATCCGATACTTGTTCAAGTGTATTTCTGGTCCTAATTTGAAGACATTGTTCTTCGCTCCTGGTCCACGTTCCGCCTTTGACCCCAACCATCTTTTCAAGTTTGTGGTGAAGCACACGACGGAAGACTTTGATGGTGTACGTTTCTTGAAAGAAATGGATCATTTGGAAGAACTGAAACTGACTAAAATTCGTCGTACTGGGATCATGAAGTCACGACGTCATGTGTTTGAGTTCATCAGGAGTTCCAGATTTCATCGGAAGCTGAATGTCTTTCATATTGACTTCCAGTTTGAGAAAGCACTTATTCCAGACATTGGAGGAAACTGGAATGAAATTGATCGTATAGAAGAGTTTAAGGAACCTAGTCGTATGCTGTTCCAGGTCATGCATCCAATTGCTGGATTGGAGGAACTAGAAGAAAATGCATGGTGGACTGTGGAGAGTATGTACTTTGGAGGCACGATGCCTGAAAACGTTTTTGCGGGATGCATTGATTTCGGATTTGAAAGGGAGAATGAAGAGAGCACAGTGACCTACTTGCGAAATTACCTGGATGTTATTGATAAGGGACTTACTCCGTTCTCCATTGAAAGTAATCAACCTTTTGACTTGGACTGGTCTCAAAAATCGTACAGTATTTACGGTGGTGGCGACCACGAGGAATGCTGGGGCTGTGATCGTACGCCTTTGCGGACCATCTCCGCTTGTTCAACGGACTATCATGAAGTGTACAATAAGTGTGGAGTAGATCAAGGGTTGAGCCGTATCGTTCTACTAGTTAACAAACGAGTCGTTTTGGAGCAAATGAAAAAGACAATCATGCGAAGGATGATGAATGCTTTGGATTTGGCAGGTATTGTGAGCTATTTTCGAATATTTTAATACTGGACAAAAGTCGGATACATGCGCTTTACATTCAAATATTTCATTTAAATCGTGACAATAAGGCGCGACAGGATGCACGCCTCACATTGATGAAATGTACAATCAAAACAGTTTACGCTTAATTTTTATATTTCACAAGGTTTTGGACCTAATTTCAGAAAAGGAACTTTTCGTGATAATGGCGCTGCCGTGTTTCGGTATACTTGCGTGTGATTTCGAAATCAAACTTCGAAATCAACAATATTAAACCGATTGAATCGCTCCGGTTCTGCTATAATAACTGTCTTTAAAGGTACTATTTATATATATTAATTTCACAGATGGATCGAATTCAAGCGGATCCGAAGCCGAATCGGATGATGAGCCTGACGGAGAATGTTTCAATGATGCGCACGAGAATGAGGCAAAGAACGTCCAACTTTCTTCAGAATTTAACCAGCTAAACCTGGAAACTGAAGAGAGCATAGCATCAATTCCAAATGCAGATGAGGAATTAAGCCCGGAATCTCAAGAAGAATTTCAGAACGACATCCGTTCAAACACTGTCGTAGCTATGCCAGTTCCACCTGAATTGGATTCAATGGTTGCAGGTACTGGAGAGACAACTCCGTCCGTTCTTGTCAGCAAAACCACTTGTTTCATTCTGTCTGCAGAATCGATGCCGCACATTATTTGAACGCTTCGTTAAAGATACTGCTCCTAACACGATGTAAATAAATACTATTAAATTATGTACTGGTTGACGTTGGTTGTGGTTCTTCCAAAGTGCTGGAGTTAATTTTTGTACAATCTAATGACTTATTGGTCGGGCATATATCTGTTCGGAGTTCGGAAAAGGGCTAGGGCCATTTTGATTTAGGAATTTTGAAGAATTCAAGTTACAAAACCCAGGGCAAATTGACTGTTTGTTGTTTTCCTCCTTTTTCTTAGTACTACGGAAAAAGAGGAAAACAACAAACCCTTCCATGTCATAAGGGCCAAAACAATAAGGGCCAAAACAATAAAGGCCAAGACAATAAAGGCCAAAACAAAATGGGCCAAGTCAAAAAGGG